>CACRXK020004692.1:15353-30672 GCA_902702795.2 Paramuricea clavata | reverse complement strand
AAAAATTTGTATTGTAATGTTCGACAATTGGAAAGGGAAACGCCCTTTTCGTCGGTAAAAATGGGATGCCCCCCACCACCACTAGAAATGGCCCAGGAACGCCACTGACTGGGTGGCTCTCTAAGTTTTAAAATGTTTTCCTTAGAGGTCCATTTATTATTGATCCAGTGTTACTGCAGGAAAAAGATCCTCTCTCCATTATTACTGACTTTACATATCTCTAAACCCACAAGCAGAAATCAACTTAATCTACGACAAATGGCTCTACATTATCGTGAACTGGAAACCTACATCTGGCCTCTTCATTGCTTTAGATGGCTTCCCCAAATCCTCAGATCCCAAAGGTAGCCCTGCAACTGGACTACAACCTTAAACAAGAACCCCAAATTTCTGTCTTGGTAGAAACGTTGGCGGAGCTGGTTTCTATTTTACCAAATTTTACCTTGCCTCTTTGGTGGTGTTCAAGGAATTTTTATCAGAGTCTCTTATATATCCTGTTTACTCGTATTATCATTCTAATTAGCCTGCGTGGCAGGCTCATTGGTATTTTTTTAAATAATACAGTAGCTAGCCTATATATAATACACGATCAATTTGAAAGACTGATTGTTGCCATACAACATTTGTTACATCATTCTGTAGTCTAATACATTTATACACTATCGTACTATTAAAATGGATGCACTTATAATTGCATTTCTGAGGTCATGCCTACAGTGCAGGTAACAATCTTTCTATTGGTTAGAATTTTTCCTCGCAGCATTTATGTTGCGTTTCGGCTAGCTTGTCATGCAATACGTCCCATCCCTCTTGAATAACCTCTCTGTCTAGTGTAATAATCACCCCTGCCCCCTCAACGTGGATGATTATGCTGTTGACTGTCTTCGGCATAACCATTCAACTTGGATGGTTATGTCGTTGACTGTCTTTGGCATAACCATTCAACTTACTGTAGATGGTCATGCCGTTGAATGTCTTGGGCATGGTTATGCCTAGTGAATATCATCAGCATAACCATTCGACCTAATTCAAAAAGTTAATCACATGACCATGGTTCAAGTCAATCATAACCATGGTTCACTTTATTTGAAAAGAGTAATCGCGGTGCCCCCAAAAGCGCGGGGCCCGTGGCATATCCAACTTCTGCCATATGGTTAATCCGGCACTGGTTTAGATTGGCGCAAATTCTTACTTCTCTACCGGGACTGAAACGGAATAGAACGCGCGCCTCAGGCTAGCTCATACCAGCATTATGTCAAGTCTCATAAAATTATTTTCGAAAATACACTCGGAAAAACCTGTGATTTTCATGTCCAGAAACGGCCTGCATATACTTGAATAAAGCATTAGCAGAAAGCCAATGGACTATAGATTTAAAATATGAATTGTTTAGATTCCCGCAAATTCTTGCTTCTTCTCTGCAGGGCCTGAACGGAATAGAACGCGCACCTAAGACTCGTACCGTGTAGCATTATGTCAAGTCGCAAAAAATTATTTTCGATAATACACTCGGAAAAACCTGTGATTTTCATGTCCAGAAACGGCCTGCATATAGAGAGTAAACGCGGGGCCCCCAAAAGCGCTGCATGGGCCCCCAAAAGCGCTGCATGGGCCCCCAAAAGCGCTGGGCCCCCAAAAGCGCTGGGCCCGTGGCATATGACACACTGCCCAGTCTGCCCGCTCTTCAGTGACCATAATTTTCCAAAGGCAAAGCTTGTTTTTACTCAGTCTAAAGTATTTGTTATAATGGGTTGTGCCATTTCTCTTTCGCTTTGTTTTGTTTATCAAAATGTGAATTCCATTTCTAGATAATGCACGTCTTCTTCAACCTCTTTGTCAGTTTATTCTCCTCGCTCCTGACGGAGTGCAAAACAGACCTTCCGCTGTAAAGAAGTTATTAAGTAAGTACTTATCATATGACTGTCTTATCATAAGTTGCTCTTTGTTAGTATAGATTTTCTTATATAACACCTCATTACATTTTGGTCATTTAATTAGTGCATATGATCACATCATAATATTATAATATTTTAATAAAATATTATAATATTATATTTTAATATTATTAAAATATATATATGTTATTTACCGGATTGGAGGTCCGTATAGAGAAATATTTCTCGAGGTCTTAAAAACGGCCGAAGGCCGAGGGACGTTTTTAAGACCGAGAGAAATATTTCTCTATACGGACCGACCATACCGGTAAATAATATTTTTATTTTTTTTTAATTCCTCCTCTGGATTTCCCCAATCACTCCTCCCGCACGCGAATGAAGCTGCCAAATAAAACGTCGTTTCTATCAATGCTATCGGGAAGAGAAATATCTTTTGTGAGATAGTAAAATTCGTTTTCACTGTGTTTTTCATCGTCTGCAAACATTTTAATGTTTTAAAAAGTAGCCTTTAAACTCGTCTTTAAATTTTGAAAAATGAAAACATTGGCTCTACGGCTTTAAATCTCGCGCGGTCCGTATGGGCTCATACGGACCGCTCACGTAGCCAATCAGATTGCAGAAAAGCGTAAAATATGACTTCGGACCGCAAGAAAAAAAATAATATATAATATTATAATACTTTTACCACAATTAAAGAAAATTTGTCAATCAAAGTTTGATTTGAGCAATTTAGACCAAGAATTAAGCTGTCCAATATTATAATATTATTAAAATATTTGCCGGTTTACACGAGACACATGAAACCAGATTCAGGGGCGCCGGAAGCAACATGAAGCGGCGGGGGCAGCCATTTAAAAAGGGGGCACTTACTCTTGAGCCTTAATTTTTTTTTTTGGGGGGGAAGGGGGCAATGTTCGTTAACATTTTGCTGTATAACGGATACTTCATTACTTGTAGCTAATACAGTTAGACAAATTTCGGCATGGATTGGAACATTTTTATTCGTTGCATGACACTAAAGACTAAAATGTATTGTAAAGCAACTTGACAGTTGTCAGTTATTTAGGAAGGCTTTCTTTTTCCCTTTTTTCATAGGTGGAAACTGATTGGTAACGTTTCTGAGAGGAATTCAGATTCAAATATGAGCTAAATTGTTTAAAAACAATTTTCAATTTCAATTCATGTGAAAAACGCACGACGTTCGAAGTGCAGTTCTGGTAAAAAAGGCAACCTGCTGCCCCCGTGCTGCCCCCGTGCTGCCCCCGCACTGTTTAGGCAACGGGGGCAGCTGCCCCGTGGCTCCGGCGCCCCTGACCAGATTAATTTGTAAGGTTCCGCATTTCGACATTTGTACCATACCACCTACATCATCACTTGTAGCTTTATACCAACTTGAACTGGTTGTAGTTTGTTTAATAATTCAAAATTGATTGTATATAATTGTATGTATTTTTAGTAGAATTTATACGGATTTACTAAATTGTTCAATAGGAATTTCAACTAGATTTTAGCTATCATTAAATTATGGATTTCGGTTCAACTGCATTTTTTCAGTCAGTCGGAAATTGATGTCATGACCTTTCATTATCATATTCATATTTCCAAGTATTATGAATAATCAAGGTTTGTTATTGCAAAATCAAACCAAAGCGAAGGCGGAAGTGTTTGAAAACGTCGTCTGTCTCTTGCTCTCGATTTATTTGCTTTACAATGTGAGATAAATGTGACAAAGAAAGATCATTGGTATCGAATCTTTAACTAGAAAGTGACGCAATGTTTCTATGAGCTATGAAGCATGGCTTGCTGCCCGACCGAAGAGAAATATGGCTACGAAGACTGTCGATTTGAGAAAGATGTCGACGAAAATTTCCATTGCTCTATCTGCTACAATGTTCTTAAAGAACCAAGGACGTGTAGGAATAATGATCACATCTTTTGTCTTGCCTGCATCACTCAACATCTAAAGGTGAACTCTCAAACTTGTCCTGAATGTAATGAGCATTTGAGCGTCGATACGCTTCGTCGGCCGCGTGTGTTGAATAACATTTTGTCTAAACTAAAGATAAATTGTGATCATGCCAGTCGGGGATGTCCTCAGTTTACCTGTCTTGAAGATCTCAAAACTCACGTGGTGAATTGTGGCTATGCACCTGTGTTGTGTTCATATGCGGAGTGTGGTATGGAGATTAACAAGCAAGATAAGGTCCATCATGAGACTGAAGTTTGTGATTATAGAAAAGTGAAATGTCATGACTGTGGACAGATACAGGAAGATGTCGGAACATTGAAAGGAAGTTTAATGGAACTGGATGGGAAAGTGGAACAAGGAATAAAGAAATTGGACGAAAAAGTGGAAGCAGTGAAGGAAATGAATAAGGAAATAAACAAAAAAGTGGAAGCAGTGAAGGAAATGAACGAAAACGTGGAAGC
Source organism: Paramuricea clavata (assembly GCA_902702795.2). Lineage (NCBI taxonomy): Eukaryota > Metazoa > Cnidaria > Anthozoa > Malacalcyonacea > Plexauridae > Paramuricea > Paramuricea clavata. The sequence goes on along the minus strand of CACRXK020004692.1, from coordinate 26,347 downwards.
ATCAAGTAGAGAAATGAAGAAGGAAATCGGGGAAGTTAAGAAAGAAGTCAGAGATATGAAGGACAATCTTTCCAAGTGAACAAAGACGTGGATGAAGTCAAAGTCATGATGATTCAAATGTTAGAGAAGTTAAATATGCTTGAACTGCTGAACAAACTGCCATCTCCGACTGAGGGAATGTTGAACACACCAAGAGAGGATATTTTGATTGCAGGTGGATATGGAGGGCGTTCAACATCTGGAAAAAGTACGGAAATTTATTCCTGGGAGAAAAATGGTTGGTTTGAGGTGTCGCCAATGAATGACGACCATAAAGGAGCTTCATCGTTTGTCTATAAAGATCAGTTTTTTGTTGTCGAGGGAGAAAATAGTAAGGCAATAGAGACCTTGAATCTTGATGAATTACCTTTGAAATGGACGAAATTTCTTGGACAACTCCCTTACAATTGTGATGCTCCTCAATTTGTTGTTTACCAGCAGAGTATCATTCACATTGGTGGATTTCAATATCAAAAAGGATGGTCCAATGTAATAAGTGAATTGCAACTTACTTCACCATGCATTATGAAGGAGTTGTGTCAAATGCCTGAACCACGAGCATATCATGGCGCTGAGGTATTTGAAGATAAAGTGCTGATTTTAGGAGGACATAACTCTGATGAGACTACAGACAGTGTATTGGAGTTTGATCCGAAAAGGAATGAATGTAAAGAGATGCCAAAATTACCGTCTGCCTTGAGGAGAATGGCGACAGTTTGCTGGAGGGATGAAGTAATTGTACTTGGAGGTCGTGATAAGGATGACCAAACTCGGAATGATGTTTTCATGTACAACTCCAAGATAGGCAAGACCACAACCTTACCATCCATGTTGGAGAAAAGATGTGGATGTTGTGCACTTATTACTGGAAATACCATTGTAGTGATTGGAGGTCTGAATGAGAAACGTAAACGTCTCAGTTCAGTGGAGTGTTTTACAATGGGAGGTTCTACATGGGAGTATCTTCCTGCCATGAACAATACCAGGTCCAGAGCAGTTGCTGAAGTTTTACCTTCCACACGAAAATATGTGTAAATTGGACATTGAGACAATCATAATACGTTAATTCATAATTAGGTTACGTTTTCGGGCACGATTACATGGTTCAGCTTTGTTAGGTTGAGATATGGGATGATTTTGATGTATTGAAATATTCCACGGTTTATGACTCAGAGAAATTACATCAATTTCCGAGATAGTTTTTCATGTAATTGACGCTGAACAACTAGCAATTTGCAGTCATAATAATTTCGCTAAACTACAGGTTTGATCAATTGCGTTCCAGCTCCTAATATTGTCGTTTGACTTCAACTTTATACAGCTGATTCAATTAAGGTTGTCTTTCCAAAACCTTAAACTCTGAGCGCGCAAGGGATGATGGGTTTTCACTTATTAAACCCTTAAACTCAGAAAATTGTCTTTGCGGCAAGTATGTTTTCTGTCGTGAGTCTTCTATATGTCTTAGATATTCTTGCAAAGCCAAATTTCATAGTATACGAGTCTAAATAAGCAATAACCCATCATCCCTTGCGCGCTCAGAGTTTAAGGTTTACGTTTTTGGAAGGACAACCTTAATTGAATTGACAACCTTAATCCTATTGTTGAACAATCAGTTTGTTTTGGATGAAAGTCAAATGTAGTCTGTACGAGAAATGTTTGGGGTTTTTTTTCATAATATTAATATAATATAATATTTTTATAATATTACGTACTATTTAAAACACGAGCAGGAGTGCTTTATTAGGTGTCGTTACCAAGCCCCTGCGCGCTCCATTGTTTGCTAAAAAGCGCGCGAAATTCCATATTTTTAAAAGCGTAATCAAAATGATTTTCCTTTCAATAAAACAATTATTGAATTCGGTTTTGGTGTGAAATATCGAGAATTATCAAGGCCTCGGTTTGTGTTATCCACCTCAGTCTTCGCTTTCAGTGGATAACACAAACCCCGGCCTTGATAATTCTTGATATCATACTCAACCTCATTGAATAAAAATATGAAAAATCATATCAGCATTATGACGTGACTCCGTTAAATATTATCTCAGAGCTCCTTATTTAGTGAAACTATTGAGTTGATATGGCGATTTCACAGTTGGCTGTTACAATCAGAAACAATGAATCTTTTAAATACCTCCTTTTACCCCCAAACACCTCCCAAATTTATTTTCCTTTATTTCAGCTATTATCAAAGTTGTTTATCCGCGAAAACCATCCATTGTGTCAAAATACGCTCTGCCAGTGATGTGGAAACTTCTCGAGTCTTCGAGCAGTGCATCGACTGGCAGTGGAAATATGAAGGAAGCCGTTCACGGTTTGGCTAACCTACTTTATTCTTTAATGGGACAATCTCTGTTTGAGCAGGCTCAAGCAAAGTCGCACAGATTACGACAAAAGCTCAAAGAGCTATTGGATCAATGACTGGATCAATGATTGACAATCTGCTTTGTGAGCAGAGAATGTTGGAATGGGGTCCAGGCCAGATTCCATAAAAGGCCGTTACACACACGGAAAATTTCGTCCCGCCAACACGCTGAGCTTTTGCCGCGTTCGATCTGGTCACCATTGGCTCAGCTTCGGCCGTACAACAACAGCCAGAACATCAAAACTGACCGAATTGGGCTCACTGCTGCTCGGATATTTTGCTCCTGTATACGGTAAATTCTCTATTAAGACCCTCTCTCCTTCAGGCAATAATATAAGCTCCTATTCTTTATGGGGAAGCCTTTGGCTAATAACATCCACGCTTATTTTAGAGGGAGAAATCGATAAGCCCGCGCCCATCCCTGGCCAATAGGCCATTCGCTATTTGTCCACTTTCCAAGAAAGACCTCTCCCTCAAGCGTGCTTGAAACAACTAATCCCCCCGGAGACTTGATATAGGATTTACCGTCAGGAATGGAAGGTTGTGGTCGCCTTTTATAAAAAACAACTTCCCTGGTGTTGACAAGTTGTCTTAAAAGAGAGTTCTATAATATTTAATATATTAATAATGTTTTTAACATTTGTACATACACAATGCGTGAACATTTTAAAAAGAGTGAAAATTCAATTGGAATTTATATATGGCTATAGTTTAGCTGTAAACATTTTTATGCTGAAATAATTATACCTGTAAATGTACTTTAGTAGTTGACTTTCAAGCGTCCCTTGAACTGTTTACGCGTTAGCTATTACTTTTCCCTCAAATTTGCCGTTAGCTGCCGTTGTCAGTTTTGGTGTTAGAAAAAGGCGTCAAAAATGGGGCAAAAACTCCTTGGCTTTTTCCAACAACAAGTAAAGGCGAACGTTTTTTGATTTTTGAAAAAGTGGTGGGGGAGGGGAGTAAATGCCTTAATATTTTTTTCAAAAAAGTTTTAAAAACTTAAAAGTGGCTAAAACGTTCAGGGGTTAACTTTTTGTCGAATTTCAGCCTCGTTTCGAAAATGTCAAAAAGTGGTTAAAATGGCCAAAAGGTAAAGGTTAACCTTAAATTCTGGCCATTTTTCGCTACTTCTTGATGTTTTTAATATTACCTGCTATTTGCAAAAAATACGATTGCCGAATCAGGGTGCATTAAAATCTGACCAATAAGAATGCGTTAATAAGGGGCTGATTACATCACGGTTAATAGACTATGGACCGGGCTGAAAAATGCCAGGAAAATCTTCCTTCGGCCACAAAATGAGTTTTGAAACAGGTTTAGGATGATTTTGCATCTATGCTAAACCAATTATTTATCGCAAATTTATTTTACGCGACTTTTAAAACCAAAGTATTCAGTAAGGTCCTAAACAAACAAGTCAGTCCGGTTAACCGGGCCAGCCCGGCACCATGTATCAGCCCCTAAAACTCGTGACTTCCAAAATTCGAGCAGGGTTAGCCCAGAGCAGCCGAGCAGGGTTGGTCGATTACTCGATTGGAGAATTAAAAAAAACGTTTGAAAAAAGTTAAAACAGACCTACCACATACCTAAGTTTTTACAAGAAGAAGAATAAAACGTCTACGTTTTCCTATCAAATGACCGCTCTTGCCCCCAAAACAATGTTGAGGCTATGCTAAATGCTTTTTATTAATGGGACACCATTCAACATTGATCGGTGGGGGAAAGGGGGGTTCTTTAATTTAGTTCTGATGTCCATAAATATGGTGATAAGTGTCGTCAATGCTTTGACCAGGATTGTGGTTTGTTGAATTAAATATTTCAAAATTGATAGTATATAATTGTATGTATCTTAATTTAGTACTTCGCTTAATTAAACTGCATTTTTTCAGTCAGCCGGAAATTGATGTCATACCTTTCATTAATATCATTAGGGACTGGTCATAATTTTGCAGGAGGGGTGGGGAGGTGGAAACACACTGGGGGGTCCACATTTTTTAGCCAGGAAAAAGGGGGTTCATAAAATATTAGACAGTTTATAAAAGCGGGGAGGGGGCCTGCTGTTTTAGTTCAATGAATTGTTTCATACATGCCTTTGCAGTGAGTTGCATTGAAAAAAATTGATTCTTTAAACTTAGAATGAAAAGTTTGAAAAAACTAAAGTTTTATATATGACTATGTATTGGTATAATATAAATTTTAGTATTCGAATTAGTAATGGTTTCTTAAGACATTTTACTATGAAGTTCTGCGAATAAGTACATTTTATCGCAGAACTTCATAAATTTTAGTATTTGATTTAAAATTAAAGCGCAACTGGAAAATTAGAAAATTTAAAGTGCAATTAGAAAATCATTGAATGCAGGGTTTAGTACTGGGTAGGGGCATTTTTACTGACACGAGCAAGAGAGAGGGGGGAGTATTATTTTTCCGGGTCATGGTTCCTTAAAATTTCGAATTACAACTCCCACCCACACCCACCCCCCCTGACAAATTATGACCAGCCTTATTACTGTGAAATTTCCAAGTATCATATTCATACTTCCAAGTATTGCTATTGCAAAATCAAACCAAAGCGAAGGCGGTAGTTTTCAAAACCTCGTCTGTTTCTTGCTCTCGATTTATTTGCTTTACAATGTGAGATAAATGTGACAAAGAAAGATCATTGGTATCGAATCTTTAACTAGAAAGTGGCGCAATGTTTCTATGAGCTATGAAGCATGGCTTGCTGCCCGACCGAAGAGAAATATGGCTACGAAGACTGTCGATTTGAGAAAGATGTCGACGAAAATTTTCATTGTTCTATCTGCTACAATGTTCTTAAAGAACCAAGGACGTGTAGGAATAATGATCACATCTTTTGTCTCGCCTGCATCACTCAACATCTAAAGGTGAACTCTCAAACTTGTCCTGAATGTAATGAACATTTGAGTGTCGATACGCTTCGTCGGCCGCGTGTGTTGAGCAATTATTTGTCTAAACTAAAGATAAATTGTGATCATGCCAGTCGGGGATGTCCTGAGTTTACCTGTCTTGAAGATCTCAAAACTCACGTGGTGAATTGTGGCTATGCACCTGTGTTGTGTTCAAATACAGAGTGTGGTATGGAGATTAACAAGCAAGATAAGGTCCATCATGAAACTGAAGTTTGTGATTATAGAAAAGTGACATGTCATGACTGTGGGCAGATACAGGAAGATGTCGGAACATTGAAAGGAAGTTTAATGGAACTGGATGGGAAAGTGGAACAAGCAGTGAAGGGAATAAAGAAGTTGGACGAAAAAGTGGAAGCAATGAAGGAAATGAATGAAAAAGTGGAAGCAGTGAAGGAAATGAATAAGGAGACGAACGAAAAAGTGAAGGAAATCAACGAAAAAGTGGAAGCATCAAGTGGACAAACGAAGAAGGAAATCGGGGAAGTTAAGAAAGAAGTCAAAGATATGAAGGACAATCTTTCCAAAGTGAACAAAGATGTGGACGAAGTCAAAGTCATGATGATTCAAATGTTAGAGAAGTTAAATGTGCTTGAACTGCTGAAGAAACTGCCATCACCGACTGAGGGAATGTTGAACACACCAAGACAGGATATTTTGATTGCAGGTGGATATGGAACGCGTTCAAATAGACCTGGCAAAAGTACGGAAATATATTCCTGGGAGAAAAATGGTTGGTTTGAGGTGTCGCCAATGAATGCAAACCATGGTAGAGCTTCATCATTTATCTATAAAGATCAGTTCTTTGTTGTCGGGGGAGCAGATAGTAAGGCAATAGAGACCTTGAATCTCGATGAATTACCTTTGAAATGGACGAAATTTCTTGGGGAACTGCCTTATAAATGTGCTGATCATCAAATTGTTGTTTACCAGCAGAGTCTCATTGACATTGGTGGATTTAATTATGGCAAAGGATGGTCTAAAGTGATTAGTGAATTGCAACTTACTTCACCTTGCATTATGAAAGAGTTGTGTCGAATGCTAGAACCACGATCATATCATGGCGCTGAGGTATTTGAAGATAAAGTGCTGATTTTAGGAGGTTATGGCCCTGGTTTTAAGAATACAGACAGTGTATTGGAGTTTGATCTAAAAAGGAATGAATGTAAAGAGATGCCAAAATTACCGTCTGCCTTGAGGAGAATGGCGACAGTTCGCTGGAGGGATGAAGTAGTTGTGCTTGGAGGTCTTAATGAGGATCATCAAGTTCTGAATTATGTTTTCATGTACAACTCCAAGACAGGCAAGATCACAGTCTTACCATCCATGTTGGAGAAGAGATATAACTGTTGTGCAGTTATTACTGGAAATACCATTGTCGTGATGGGAGGTATGAATGAGAAAGTTGAACATCTCAGTTCAGTGGAGTGTTTTACAATGGGAGATTCTACATGGGAGTATCTTCCTGCCATGAACAAACAAAGATGCAAAGCAGTTGCTGATGTTTTACCTTCCACACGAAAATATGTGTAAATTGGACATTGAGACAATCATAAGACGTTAATTCATAATTAGGTTACGTTTTCGGGCACGATTACATGGTTCAGCTTTGTTGGGTTGAGATATGGGATGATTTTGATGTATTGAAATATTCCACGGTTTATGATTGGGAGAAATTACATCAATTTCCCAAGAAAGTTTGCCATGTAATTGATGCTGAACAACTATAGCAATTTACAACCATACTGATAATTTCGTTAGACTACAAGTTTGATCAATTGCATTCCAGCTCCTAATATTGTCGTTTGACTTCAACTTTATGTACGTTGTGACTTATGTCGATACATTAAAATCATCCTGCTTCATTGTGAATCAAATCTCAATAACTGTATAGTGATGTTTATGTTAGTTGAATATATGCAAGGAAGGTACAAAATTATAGCAAAGTCTTAAGTCCATTTCATCCATTCTCCAGCCTTTCTTATAAAATGTCATCGCAAATTTTCATACAGCCTAAAATTGACTTTATAACATTCGGCTGTCGTTTCGTTTAAAAACAATTTGATTGATTGTCCTAGATTATATAATTATAGTATTACGTAGTCATCACTGTATGTTATAATAAATCAAAAAATTAATAAAATTTCATTTCTTAATTCGGAAATAAAACTATACTGGAAATTCTCTTGCATGCTTTATTCAACTCTGAGGAAACGAGTGAAATATTTTGAATCTTGAAGACTGCTTTTCAATTGAGAAAAGTACATAAATCCAGCTACCAGTAAGATTCAAAATATCACTTCAGAAAAACGATATCTTTTAATAATTTAAGTTTCACCATCAATCATTTCGGAATTACGGTGAAATGCCCGCAGACAATAGCATGAGAACGAGACGTCGTGCAAAGTTGTTGTTTCTGTATTTCAGCACGTACGAACCCTCGACTTGATCTTATTGTTTTTCACAACTAGAGCGTAATCTCGAAATAACCTATTGTTGAACAATCAGTTGTTTTGGATGAAAATCAAATCTAGTCTGTAATATCAATTGAAAATGTATCTACACTACAGCTTTAAAGTAGTATTTAAAACACGAGCAAAGAGTGCTTTGATCAGCTATAAAACACGAGAGCGCACTCTTGAATTAGTTTGAGTTTTTTAACTTTTGTAATTTATAAACAACGAGAAATGTTTTTTGTTCATAGTATAAATATAATAATATAATATTATATGTTTCTTATTATAAATCTATTATACTATTATAATATTATTAAAATCTTTGCCGGTTTACACGAGACACATGAAACCAGATTAATTTATAAGGTTCTGCATTTCGGCATATGTGTGATACCACCTACATCATCACTTGTAGCTTCATACCAACTTGAACAGGTTGCAGTTTGTTAAATAATTCAAAATTGATAGTATATAATTGTATGTATCTTTGTACGGATTTACTAAATTGTTCAACAGCTAGGAGTTTCAACTAGATATCGGTCAGCCGGAAATTGATGTCATGACCTTTCATTATCATAATCTTTCATTATCATAAATATTTCCAAGTATTGTGAATAATCAAGGTGTTGTTATTGCAAAATCAAACCAAAGCGAAGGCGGAAGTGTTTCAAAACCTCGTCTGTTTCTTGCTCTCGATTTATTTGCTTTACAATGTGAGATAAATGTGACAAAGAAAGATAATTGGTATCGAATCTTTAACTAGAAAGTGGCGCAATGTTTCTATGAGCTTATGAAGCATGGCTTGCTGCCCAACAGAAGAGAAATATGGCTACGAAGACTGTCGATTTGAGAAAGATGTCGACGAAAATTTTCATTGTTCTATCTGCTACAATGTTCTTAAAGAACCAAGGACGTGTAGGAATAATGATCACATCTTTTGTCTTGCCTGCATCACTCGACATCTAAAGGTGAACTCTCAAACTTGTCCTGAATGTAATGAGCATTTGAGCGTCGATACGCTTCGTCGGCCGCGTGTGTTGAATAACATTTTGTCTAAACTAAAGATAAATTGTGATCATGCCAGTCGGGGATGTCCTCAGTTTACCTGTCTTGAAGATCTCAAAACTCACGTGGTGAATTGTGGCTATGCACCTGTGTTGTGTTCAAATGCAGAGTGTGGTATGGAGATTAACAAACAAGATAAGGTCCATCATGAGACTAAAGTTTGTGATTATAGAAAAGTGAAATGTCATGACTGTGGGCAGATACAGGAAGATGTCGGAACATTGAAAGGAAGTTTAAGGGAACTGGATGGGAAAGTGGAACAAGGAATAAAGACGTTGGACGGAAAAGTGGAAGCAGCAGTGAAGCAAATAAATGGAAAAGTGGAAGCAGCAGTGAAGGAAATGAATGGAAAAGTGGAAGCAGCAGTGAAGGAAATAAATAAGGAAATGAACGAAAAAGTGGAAGCAGCAGTGAAGGAAATGAATGGAAAAGTGGAAGCATCAAGTGGACAAACGAAGAAGGAAATCGGGGAAGTTAAGAAAGAAGTCAAAGATATGAAGGACAATCTTTCCAAAGTGAACAAAGACGTGGACGAAGTCAAAGTCATGATGATTCAAATGTTAGAGAAGTTAAATATGCTTGAACTGCCGAACCAGCTGCCATCTCCGACTGAGGGAATGTTGAACATACCAAGACAGGATATTTTGATTGCAGGTGGATATGGAGGGCATTCAACATCTGGCAAAAGTACGGAAATTTATTCCTGGGAGAAAAATGGTTGGTTTGAGGTATCGCCAATGAATGACATCCATAAAGGAGCTTCATCATTTATCTATAAAGATCAATTATTTGTTGTCGGGGGAGGTGGTAGTAAGGCAATAGAGACCTTGAATCTCAATGAATTACCTTTGAAATGGACGAAATTTCTTGGGGAACTGCCTTATAAATGTGATGATCATCAAATTGTTGTTTACCAGCAGAGTGTCATTCACATTGGTGGATATAATCATGGCAAAGGATGGTCTAACGTGGTTAGTGAATTGCAACTTACTTCACCTTGCATTATGAAAGAGTTGTGTCAAATGCTTCAACCACGAGGCTGTCATGGCGCTGAAGTATTTGAAGATAAGGTGCTGATTTTAGGAGGATTTTGCCCTGGTAATAAGACTACGGACAGTGTATTGGAGTTTGATCCAAAAAGGAATGAATGTAAAGAGATGCCTAAATTACCGTCTGCCTTGAAGAGAATGGCGACAGTTCGCTGGAGGGATGAAGTAGTTGTGCTTGGAGGTACTGATAAAGGTGGCCAAATTCTGAATGATGTTTTTATGTACGACTCCAAGACAGGCAAGACCACAGCCTTACCATCCATGTTGGAGAAGAGATATGGATGTTGTGCAGTTATTACTGGAAATACCATTGTAGTGATGGGAGGTGAGAATGAGAAACGTCAATGTCTCAGTTCAGTGGAGTGTTTTACAATGGGAGGTTCTACATGGGAGTATCTTTCTGCCATGAACAATGCCAGGTCCAGAGCGGTTGCTGAAGTTTTACCTTCCACACGAAAATATGTGTAAATTGAACATTGAGACAATCATAAGACGTTAATTCATAATTAGGTTACGTTTTCGGGCACGATTACATGGTTCAGCTTTGCTGGGTTGAGATATGGGATGATTTTGATGTATTGAAATATTCCACGGTTTATGATTCGGAGAAATTACATCAATTTCCCAAGATAGTTTGCCATGTAATTGATGCTGAACAACTAGCAATTTACAGTCATTTTACAGTCAGTAATTTCGTTAAACTTCAGGTTTGAACAATTGCATTTCAACTCCTTATATTGTCGTCTGACTTCAACTTTATATACGTTGTGACTATGTGTTATGCATATCGATACATTAAAATCATCCTTCTTCATCCTGAATTACATCTCAATAACTATATACTGATGTTTATGTGAGTTGAATATATACAGAGAATGTACAAAATTATATATATATAGATATAGATATAGTATTAAGTATAATCATGACTATAAGTTGTAATAAATAAATAAATTAATGAAATTTTATCTCTTAATTCTGAAATCAAACAATACTGGAAATTCTCGTGCTTTATTCAACTCAGTGCCTTTTTTAACTATATATCTGGGGGGGGGGCAATTGCCATCCCAGGGAAAGAATTCCCCCCCCCCCC
>CACRXK020004692.1:0-15278 GCA_902702795.2 Paramuricea clavata | reverse complement strand
CAGTGCCTTTTTAACTATATATCCGGGGGGCGCCCCCCCAGGGAAAGAATTTGCCCCCCCCCCCAGTAAAGCCATTTCTGCCCCCGAAGTGCGAAGCAGAATTGCTCGTGATTGCTGTCAGAATTGCAGTTGATTTACTTGATAATGAGATTATGCCCTTCCATAGCCCCCTCCACAGCCATCTTGTGTGTAATTCATATTGTTCTTCACCGAGTATTTCATAATAGCGATAGATTTCATGCAAACAATCCGATAAAATGCGGTTCCAAGAAGAATAGATTTAGTTTAGATTTTTAACTGTTAAATACATGTATGCATCATAGCATGAATATTTCTTCTCAGATTTATTCTGTATCGTATGAAAAAGCAACGCAATTTTGAGAATGCGGAAATGGTGTCTCATAGAACCTAAAATGTTTTAAATGCAACGTTGATATCTGATTAAAATCACATTGGGATCCCCCCCCCCCAGCATCACAGAGAGGAAATAAGGTGACACTGACCCCTCCTCCTATTTTTCAAGGTGACTTTTCTTATTTATTTAATTCCGAGTACAAATGTCTGGAAAAATTCATGTCTTCGATGTACCTTATAATCTTCGGAACTCTTCGGAATTTCACTCCCAAAATGGTTGAAATCGCAATTCAGGGACCCTAGATTTCAAAATTTTCCCGGGGGTGCATGCTCCCGGACCCTCCAAGACGGTCTCACGCCTTCGGCGTGAGGTTCGCCCCCCACCCCCAAAAAAAAAATTAAGGTCTGGCTACGCCACTGGTTATAGCTGTACGATTATAGCTACAAAGAGTTGAAGTTATCGTTTATATAGGTGAAGTTAATAAATTAAAATTTTACAAAATCTCTGTTCAGACTCGCGCGTTCGCCAAACCTCGACGGCTCATATTTTTCGTTCTGCCTTTTTTTTCATGTTTTGCCCCCCCAGTGAAAATTCCTTAAAAAAGGCACTGATTCAACTCTGAGTAAACGAGCGAAATATTTTCAATTGAGAAAAGTGCACAAATCCGGCTGCCAGTAAGATTCAAAATATCACTCTAGAAAGACGATGTCTTTTAATAATTTAAGTTTCACCATCGATCATTTCGGAATTACGGCGAAATGCCGGCAGACAATTGCATGAGAACGAGGCGTCGTGCAAAGTTGTTATGTTTCTGTATTTGACACGAACCCTCGACTTGATCTTATTGTTTTTCACAACTAGAGTAATCTCGTAATAAACTGTTGTTGAACAATCAGTTTGTTTTGAATGAAAATCAAATGTAATCTTTAAAGGTGATCTACAGTCCGATCTGCACATGTGCACAAATGAGCCCACTTTTTATGATACAAACAGTTTAACTATGTTTTAAGTCTTTGAAAAGCCTGATTGCATGTTGTTTCTTGATCATTTATTATACTCTAGAAGCTTGAAAATATAAATAGTTGTCGAATAAAGCTCAATATTTTGGACACAAAAATGTAAACAAAGGCTTTGTTTACATACGGACTGTAGATCACCTTTAATATCAATCGAAAATGTTTCTAGAGCTTTAATTTTATGTAATTTATAAACAACGAGAAATGTTTTTTTATTCATAATATTACTTATAATATTATAATATTTTTATAACATTATATTATTATGTACTATTTAAAACACGAGCAGGAGTGCTTTAGAAAGTAAGAAGAAAGTATTATTGCACGCTGTGGTTATCAAGCCCCGGCGCGGTCCATCGTTTGCTAAAAAGCGCGCGAAAATTCCATTGTTTTAAAAGCGTAAACAAAATGGCTTTGCTCTCTCTCTCTAACTTTTAAATATATAATAAAACAATATTGAATTCGGTTTTCGTATGATATCGAGAATTATCAAGGCCTCGATTTGCGTTATCCATCTCAGTCTTCGGCTTCGGCAAAAAACTCAAACCACGGCCTTGATATTAAACTCTGGATATCGTACTCAACCTCATTCAATAAAAATATTATGAAAAATCATATCAGCATTGTGTTTGACTCCGTTTAATATTATCTCAGAGCCCCTTATTTAATAATAATCGTAATAATAATCGTTTTATTGACAACCAATTTTGCAGTTAAAACTGAATTACACTGGTTTTACATCTGTAAGATACTAAACTAAGAATATAATAATAATAGTTTAATTTATTGATCCATCTTTAGTGTAAAAATACAATGGATTTAGAGTAAAAATCTAAGTAGTAGTCTAGTAGTTATATGTACACAGTGGCGTAGCTAGCGGTCATGCTGGTCATGCTGAGCATGACCAAAAATTTCCCCAAAATAAAGAATTTTTTTCCGCTTAAATTCAAATTCAAATCTTTTAGCTTTTCGAAATTTTCACAAGTACTTTAGACAAGATTTCGCTATTTTATGTCATTTTCGGCAAAATATTGCTCATTTGCATAGGTTACCTAGCAACAAACATGGCGAGTTCGTGTGAATTTCGTGTGTACAGTATGTTCCACGCATTTCGCGGTCTAGTCATGCCCTTTGAAATCAGCATGACCAAGTAAATATATTTTATAGTAGAAATACTGGCAATCTGATTGGATAATGGCAACTGCGCATGCTCAAACGCGCTGTTTCGCAACATCTAGTCATGCTCATTTTCCAGAGCATGACTTGAGCCTTTGTCCTTTGATACAGTCTTTCTGTTCGAGATAATTCACGCTCGAATTAGTCGAATACTCCGTTCAGGTGTCAACTGATCAAGGTAAGTGAATTCGCATTGTATTAATTTGCATTTTAATGGCTTCAGGAAGCGTGACGGCTTCCACAGAGGCAGATATTATATTAAGTGGTATGCTGAAGAAACCTTAAATTCTCTGCTCGTCAATCAGGCGAGCAAAATATAATTGTAACACAACGGCCAATGCCGAATTTACAATCGATCACTGGAGATAGAAGCTCTCAGGAGAGTTGATACACAAAGAAAGATTGGCTTTGTGGTAGTTTTACTGTATAACCAAGAAGGCAATGTTTTGCTGGCCATATTAAATATGCACCTATCAATGTTTAATAAGCGCCAGAGGTGGGGGGGGGGTGTTAGAGCATATGTGGGGTACTGGGGCATTTGATTCTTTGAGCAAATTTTCAATCAAATGCCCCACCGTCGGGCAATAAATATTGGTCAAATACTTCACCATTTTGCAATAAATTGCAATAAATACTATATTAATAAAAGTCATTTCGTTCACATTGCCCTGACTCAGAGGCCCACCAAGGGGTTATGACCGACGGGGTGGCGACAGACTATGTACAAAAGAGTGACAAACGACAGCTTCTGACTGGGAAAAAGCGAGAAATTGTGATTTGTGTTATGGGTCAAAAGTGACAGTGACATTTATTGCAATAAAACAGACGACAAAGCAGCTACAAAATGAGTGACAAGCAACCTGGGTTACACCCTTGATAGGGCCTCAACTCTGGCCCAAAATGCTAATCAAAATCCCCAGGGTGGGGATGCAATTGATTATAAAATACCCCACATATGCCCGACCCCCCTCAGAGGCTTACCATTGATAGGTGCATTATTATAATCCCTTGAAATTATATCAGGGAATATTAGATTTATAGGGGAAATATCTACATGAAAGTGGTGACCTCAAAATAAAATTTAATATTTCTTTTACCATAATTACCAATATCAGAGTTATACGCCTGTATTGTAAAAGCTCACTCACACTCAATGAGTGGAGGTTTAATCTGAGCTTACCTTGAGTGTCAATGTTGTTTTTGAATAGGTGGAGGGTGAGTAGTCACATAGTAAGGTTCGACACTAACTCCCCAGCTTTGCCAAAACAGCAATGGCACTCAAGAGAAGCTCAGATCGAACCTCCACTCATTGAGTGTGAGTGAGCTCTTAGCTAGAATACAGGCAATAGGGAAAATATCCACTCAAATGTGGTGAGTCCATGATATAACTCTTCCTCGAGAGATAACCATTTGACTTGAATGTGGTGACCCCAAAATATAACTTCATTTACATGACCAGAGTTATAAGGGAAATATCCACTCAATGCGGTGAGCCCATGATACAACTCTTCCTCGGGAGATATTAAACCACTTGAATGTGGTGACCCCAAAATATAATTTCATATTTTACTATAAGTTTTATTTTTTATTAGATGACCAGATTTATATGGGAAATATCCACTCAAATGTGGTAGCTCATGATATAACTTTTCCTGAGGAGATAACCACTTGACTTGAATATGTGGTCACCCTAAAATTTAATTTCATATCTTGCTTAGATTGCTATGAGGTGTATTAATTTTTTTATTAGACGACCAGAGTTATAAGGGAAATATCCACTCCAATGTGGTGAGCCCATGATATAACTCTTTCTGGGGAGATAACCACTTGAATGTGGTAACTCCAAAATATAATTTCATATATTTCTTTTACTATAAGTTTTATTTTTTTATTAGATGACCAGACTTATATGGCAATTATCCACTCAAATGTGGTGGCTCATGATGAGTGATGACATGTGGTGACACATAATTTCCATGTTATTTTTTTACTATTTCTATATTAATTAGACTTGCACAGAAAATTGCACCAGTCTTCACCTCGCCGGTACAGAAAGTTTGTCTCGCATTTACATATTAGTCTATGGCTTATTGTATGCTTTTATGTACTTCTTTTTCGTTGGAAATGATGAGTGTCGTTCTAGTGCAGCATCATAACTTTTTGATTATTGTTTGCAGTTTGCACCAATCTGAGCCAGTAATAACTCGTTTGAGTTATTTGTAATGTAGTTAGTAATGCTGCTCATGTTGAAATAAAATGTTTTTATTGTGTTTTCCTGAAGCTGTTTTGCTTTTTGTATGGAGTTTATTATATGAATTTCCATACGTTTCACTGCACAGAACGCAGGAAATTAAGTTCGAGTGACGCTAATTATAAATTGCCCAAATGTTTTGTATATATGAATAGATAAACGTCTGAAAAGGCCGTTTCCGACGATCTAGAGGCCCTAATTTTAAATTTTTTTCTCAGCCTGGTACTCAGCAAATAGCATGACCAATCATAGCGGGACCGTAAATCCTCGGGCTGGCTACGCTATTGCCAGCGACATAGCCAAAAGACTTAGCATTAACGTCCTTGTGATTTTATGGAGATAGATCCATAACTGAGGATTTTAGAAAGCCTTATCCGCACCTTCTTAAAGTTGTAGACATGATATGTTGTTTACGTCCAACACGATAAGATTACACAACTCAAAATGATTCGAGCAAAACCGTTCTTTTGTTAAAAGGAAGACTGGTTAATAGAAATTGGTCTTTTTGAGTGACATAATCGTTTGTTGTCATCAGTCCGTGTCGTTGAACAATGGAAAAAATATCGTAAATTGGCGAAGATAAAATAGCAGGTTGTGAGAAAACTGCGGGTCTGCGGTGCGGGAAGTTTTCAGATTTGAACTCAGCATGTTCGAAAGTGTTAGTTCTCGTATTTCAGTTACAAGACATGGGAAATGAAAGTGAACGATATCGCGACGCAGCAAACGGCCTACTATATGCGAATATGGATATTTAAGAGGCTGTCTCCGTAAAAACCTCCAGGTCAATATGGGGCTCAAAAATAGATTTCTCTCATACTCTAGTATTTTGAAGATCTATCCTTGGGAACAGCTAAAATCGATGTCATTTTACTCAAATTTCCTTTAAATTATTTTTGGGGGCGATTGATGTTCGATCGACTGGTAACCAACTTGATACTCCGAATGAAGGCCAAATATCGACATATTTTCAGCGCTATTTTTCAAATCAAATTCATACCTAAATTTCAAAATTTTTGCTCAGAAATATAGACTTATCCTTCTATTTTCGTCGGTGATACAACTTAGATCATTATTCTTTGGTATAAAATAGAAAACAGCGCAGTTATTGACCCTCCCGAACGGATAAAGGATATCGTCTCAAAATATGTCAACTTCGAAAGCTTATTCCAAAATCGTGGCACTTGATTGGCACATGACTTTAACTTTTCTATAAACTACTAACATTAGTCAACACAAATCGCCAATAATGTCTTTCTGCTCTACCATTTGACAAAAATGACAAGCGCGCAAACTTTGTAAAATTTGAAAATGTGTCGAAATCGAGCATACTTTATTGGTAAACATAATTATTGATATTAACAGATAAAATCACCTTACACTACACTGAATGAAGCTTCAATATGTAAATACATGTCTTTCATCATTATTCTTTGGTTTGGCGCTTGAATCAAATTGTTTGAGTACAGTTTGGCTTCACGGATAGAGTCATTCAATGCCAGTGTGTCCAGTGTCTTCTGCGCGCCTCAATGCCACGAGTCCTGATTGTGACATACAGACATACTATACAATCTTCGCCCTGTTCGCTTTGTTTACCTCTTTAACAAATACATGTTTAACAAATAACAATATTCAATGAAATTGGAAAACTCAGAATTAGTCATACTACAGACAGAATTTTCATCGTTTTTAAACTGTTTTATAAAAGTTTCATTAGAATGTACGAATTAAATCTCGGGGAAAACCCCGGGCAATGATGTCAAATGTCAATATTTCGTTAGTTTCGCTCAGTATAGTTTTCTAGCAACTGAATTGTCTCTAGGTTTAGAAACAATTATCAATGAAACTAGAATTCAAGTAAGTCACGGTTCTGTATAAAAAAAATCAACTTTTTCAGACCGACCCTGGGTCACTTTGCTCAAGGCTATGCTTCAAGAATTTACATTATTTCTTATTGTATAAAAATATGCGAATATTTTGATATAATACAAAACAATTCAGCGCAAAAGCTGTAACCCATTTGAACGTCTCAGTTATTTAATCAATGTTATTACTTTTTTCAGTAACAATTAGAAAGGTTCTGAAAATTAGAATTAATTTATATTCTTCTTCCCGACAAGCTTTAAAGGGTGACAAATTTGCAAGTGATAACTAATGTCATTCTTACACGCCAGCAACTTCGAAGAACAGTCTACTGTGTCTCGGAATTTTCCACACTCAGAAGTAGAAAAGGAACATTTCTACATTATTGTTTACCCGTCATTCTCATCTGTCAACATAAAATCTACTGTCTGTCGAAATCGTTTAAGGCCCTGTCACACTATTGCGTATCGTACTAGCGTATGCCAGCGTATGAAAAATATCGCTCATACGCCGGTATACGCTGACATACGCTAGGGGTACGCTAGGCATAGGTTGTATACGTTTCAAGCACGGTCGCATACGGTGGCATACGGCGAGGCATAAAATTTTTTTAAGCATGTTCAAAAATTTTGTGCGTATCGGACGTATGCTTTATACGATAAGCATACTCTAGGCACACGCTCAACACGCTAGAGGTACGCCAGATGTACGGTACTCATACGCTGGCATTGCAAAGGATTTTTGTGCGTATGAAAATTATTTCATTGATTTTCATACGCTTCTCTCATACGCATTAGTGTGACAGGGCCTTTAGGTTTACCTAAAGGCCCTGTCACACTATTGCGTATCGTACTAGCGTATGCCAGCGTATGAAAAATATCACTCATACGCCGGTATACGCTGACATACGATAGGGGTACGCTAGGCATAGGTTATATACGTTTCAAGCACGGTCGCATACGGTTGCATACGCTGGCATACGGCGGGGCAGAAATTTTTTTTTAAGCATGTTCAAAAATTTTGTGCGTATTGGACGTATGCTTTATAAGATAAGCATACTTTAGGCACACGCTGAATACGCTAGAGGTACGCCAGATGTACGGTACTCATACGCTGGCATTTCAAAGGATTTTTGTGCGTATGAAAATGATTTCATTAATTTTCATACGGTTCTCATACGTTTCTCTCATACGCAATAGTGTGACAGGGCCTTAACGTTGCATGATCACAAATTGCGGCTGTAGTAGAAGTAGAACACCATTATTGTAAACACAAAAACCTGGTCGTGCAATACTGTCTAAGACTACTATTTAATTCAATACAAAGAAAGGGAAATCAGAGAGCAACGAAACATTTCATCGTCATTTGATTGACATGTTTACGCTCAGCGAGTACATTTCTTTCGGTTAGGAGTTTTCCCCGAGATTAATTCGTACATTCTATAAAACGAAACTTTTATATAACAGTTTAAGGTAAACAAACCAATGAAAGTTATGTCTGTAGTATGACTAATTCTGAATTTTCTAATTTCTTTGAGACATTTTATTTACAGGAGGTAAACAAAGCGAACAGAGCGAAGTTCGTATGTCACAATCAGGACTGATGCCGTCATGGCATTGAGGCGCGCAGAATTCGAACACACAGGACACACTAGCTGGCATTGAATGACTATCCTTGAAGCCAAACTGTACAGTCAAACAATCTCATTCGAGTGCAAAACCAAAGAATAATGATGAAAGACATATATTTACATAATCAAGCTTCATTCAGTGTAGTGTAAGGTGGTTTTATTTGTTAATATCAAGAATTATGTTTACCGATAAAGTATGCTCGATTTCGACACATTTTCAAATTTTACAAAGTTTGCGCGCTTGTCATTTTTGTCAAATGGTAGAGCAGAAAGATGTTATTGGCGATTTGTGTTGACTAATGTTAGTAGTTTATAGAAAAGTTAAAGTCATGTGCCAATCAAGTGCCACGATTTTGAAATAAGCTTTCGAAGTTGACATATTTTGAGACGATATCCTTTATCCGTTCAGGAGGGTCAATAACTGCGCTGTTTTCTATTTTATACCAAAGAATAATGATCTAAGTCATATCACCCGCGAAAATAGAAGGATAAGTCTATATTTCTGAGCAAAAATTTTGAAATTTAGGTATGAATTTGATTTAAAAAATAGCGCTGAAAATATGTCGATATTTGGCCTTCAGTCGGAGTATCAAGTTGGTTACCAGTCGATCGAACATCAATCGCCCCCAAAAATAATTTAAAGGAAATTTGAGTAAAATGACATCGATTTTAGTTGTTCCCAAGGATAGATCTTCAAAATACTAGAGTATGAGAGAAATCTATTTTCGAGCCCCATACTGACCTGGAGGTTTTTACGGAGACAGCCTCTTAAGGTTTTACTTTATTTCTGGTAGGAATTTGAGTCCTGGCACGAGAGGCATGCCATGAGTTCCAATGCTCCGACTTCTGCATTGCTTGAACTAGAATCGTTGAATAAGAAAAGAGGTAAGAAACTTTCGTATCATGACCAGACACGGATGTCATGAGTTTGCCAACAATTTCATCTCTGTTACATTGGCGGCAAATCTAGATGGTTTTAGATGAATTAACAGTAAGTATAGACTAATTTCTGGCCGTGCTATCACTGGGATATCGTAGTTATTGTGCTAGAGAATCACAACTTCAACTTGTGAAAAATTATATTAATTAATCAATTGAAAACGCTGCATGCACGGGCGTAAATTTTTTTAAATACGAATTGGTAAAAAAAACACAGACAGATAAAATTAGCAAAAAATACAGCATTATAAGAACAAATTGTATCATTTATTCCCATATAAATCACAACGCTATTCATCTTAAACGGAACGAAAATCGAATTGCAATAAAATACATTGAGGCGACCAGTAAGAGACATGTTTTTCGAAGTTGTATCTGGTCTAGTTAAAATATTTAATATTTTTAGCTTAGAACTTTTTAAATATTTTAACTAGACCAGATACAACTTCGAAAAACATATATATATATATATATATATATATATATATATATATATATATATATATATATATATATATATATATATATATATATAAGAAGTCCCTTTTTTAAACCAAAATAAACCAAAAAAGGGACTTCTTCAGGCAAATTGTGAGATTATTTATTAAATTCCTCAGACGTTTCGCCGGTTAAGGCTTCATCAGTGAGTACAATAATCTGAATAATAAAATCGTCCTCTATATATACATGCATTTATCGCTTGATTGAGAATGTAAAAGCTAAAGAATGTTGTTAAAAATGTTAATTTGAGTTCTAAGTTAAAAATTTTTAAAATTAAGTTAAAAGAGTGATTGTTATTATATTGTTGATTGTACCATAGGATATATTAGAAGCCTGATTGTTCCAATTAGTCAAACTAGATATTGATATTACGTCCAGCACAACCATTCATAATTCTGTCCGAATAATTCCGAATCTCAAGTGCTTCGATCACTTCACGCTCATACCGGTAATTTATATTTGAATGGAGGATTTTCCAACTTATTGTCGACTCGCTTTGTGGGTCAATATTGTGAGTCAATATTTTACATTGTCATCTGGTCTATGTGGGAGAAACCGAAAGAACAATACGATCGCGGATAAAGGAACATCTCCGAATGGACAAACAAACAGTTGATGTACACCTTAGAACTCACAATATTGACCCACAAAGCGAGTCGACAATATGTTGGAAAATCCTCCATTCAAATATAAATTACCGGTATGAGCGTGAAGTGATCGAAGCACTTGAGATTCGGAATTATTCGGACAGAATTATGAATGGTTGTGCTGGACGTAATATCAATATCTAGTTTGACTAATTGGAACGATCAGGCTTCTAATATATCCTATGGTACAATCAACAATATAATAACAATCACTATTAACATTTTTAATTACATTCTTTAGCTTTTACATTCTCAATCAAGCGATAAATGTATGTATATATAGAAGACGATTTTATTATTCAGATTATTGTACTCACTCATGAAGCCTTAACCGGCGAAACGTCTGAGGAGTTTAATAAATAATCTCACAATTTGCCTGAAGAAGTCCCTTTTTTGGTTTAAAATAAACCAACCGACAGAAATAATCCAGGCATGACAATCAAAACCTATTCATATATATATATATATATATATATATATATATATATATATATATATATATATATATATATATATATATATATATATATATATATATATATATATATATATATATATATATATATATATATATATATATATATATATATATCAATCAATCAAGACAATCAAACGAAAGATTTGATCGAACACAAAGTTCGAACAATACTCGTAGATAAGGTCGGACCCCTTCCAGATACAGAACAACAATACAAGAGGAGTTAGAACATAAACGCATCGACCTGGTCAATGTGCACACGCTAGACCGCCGCCACAACAGCGCGGGAAACCATGGATCTATAAGCAAATTACAAGGGAAGAACCATCGCGTTCGTACACATTAAAAACACCCAACGGGATGATAAGAATGAATCGTGTCCACATCATACCGACAGCAGCACCACCGCCAGATACCGGACCTACTTCTCATAAAAGGGCGTACGAGTCCTCAACCGATGTGGAAGCAATCCCCATCCTTCTTCCAATTAAGTAGACCACCCAAGAAGGAAATAACGGTAACACATGATGGACAAGAACGTTCTACACCCATATCACCACACGAACCATCAACGCCCATTCCACCTACCCAGCCAACGCCCATTCCACTGCCCGACTTGTCAGAAAGGCCAACCAGGACGAAAAGAGTGCCAGAGAGGCTGAAAGACTATGTACTACATGGACTGGAACTGTTATTAATATAAAATAAAACTAATTACTTTTAGTATATTTTTTGGAGGAAGAGATATGTTGGTCAGCGGTCTGACCCGGATGGTCAGGCGCAATGGAAGGAAGGGACAGATTAGAGTTTGTACTTTTCCACAGTGAATTCGAAATCATAAACGTTTAGTAATATAATTACATTCCGTTATCGTTAAATTACATTTCTTTGTGTATGGTCTACAACTATACAAGCGATCTATAGCCGTTTGAACATTAAGCTTGACTAAGCGGCTATAAATCCACTTTGGCCCAATAGAACCTTCCAAGGGATAACGACATCACAATGAAACACTATAGTGCAAGGGATACAAACACAATGGAATTCCCTATATGGTAAATTTGCAAGAGGTGCAAACACAATGTTGAAAACAATAGATCCAAAATACGTCCTTAATCTTGGAATGGTCTATTTACAGGACTTAAACGGTATCTAACATGCCATACCAACACTCTAAAAACACCCCTAAGTTAAAAATGTCCTGGCTAATCTAAAATTAACTTTGGTTGAGTTAACTTAATGTTCCTGGTTAAATTTCCAGGTTAATTTAACCACAATCCTGGTTAACTTGAACATTATCGTGGCTAATTTAACAAGGATTCCTGGTTAATTTAACCAGGCTAAATGTTTAAAATCACCAGGTTATGTTAGGTGGACTATTAACCAAGTTTCCTGGTTATAAAACCACCTAACATAATCTGGTTAATTCAACCATACATGTAGGCTGATGGAATTCAACCATACATGTAGCCCAGGAATCCTTGTGAAATTGGCCAGGACTGTGATCAAGTTGACAGCGATTGTGGTTAAATTAACCTGAACCATTCAGTTACCCCAAACAGGGTTAATTTTAGATTAACCAAGAAATTTTTAGCCAGAGTGTTTTTAGAGTGAACAGATTGTTTCATTAAGTTAAATTCTTACTGCTATAAATATATTGTCGTCTAATGACTTGTTAAAAATGATATTCAAACGACATTACTCAATAAATATTGACTATACATTTTTTATTAAATTAAGGAGTCACCAAAACAATTGCAGTCACCACATATAACCTAAGTATTAGTTGACTTATAAAACTCAGAACTAAACTCGAAGCGCGTATATTTTTTAGATATTCTGCATGTATTTTGTTATTTTAAGAAAAGCCCGTGTATATATTCTGTGTAGTAATAGGATATTCATATTCCATTAAAATGAAAATTTTATTTCAGGATCAGAAACAGAAGAGATTTCTTATGTTGTCTTGTTGAAAAACTGGGAAATCTCGCCAAGCCATCTGACGTTGCAGGACAAAACACTTGGAGCTGGACAGTTCGGAATTGTTAAACAAGGCTTATATACACCTTCTAAAGATTGTGAGCCGGAAATTGTTGCCGTAAAAATGTTGAAAGGTACTAAATAATACTATAGCTTATGTTATGATAAAAATATTCTCAAAATTTGCCTCTCACAATTAAAAATAATTCACGACAGAAATATTTGTAAAACCGGTTTTCCTGCACTAGGCGGAAGTTCGCAATTAGTTTCAACGAGAAATCACCAGACAAAGAACAACAAAGAACAACGTCGCAGCAAGCATTCATGTTGCTCCAATGACGTGAAAATCTTGTATTCAGAATGACAACGAAATTCAAACTTTTTGTTTTGCATCAATAATTTCTTTATTTAAAAGGCGGCGTCTTTATTCAGTTCGCGTCGTGTGTTCTAAATCATTCTTTTGTTAGAAGATGACATGGTACTATAGAAACTTATAAAATGCAAAAAAAGGATAATTAAGAGGAGATTTTTACAAATTCGCGTATTTTTTTCGAAAAGCGCTCAAAACTTAGCGACCAGGCCTTCGCGAAAAAATGCTGCGCCGCGTTCTTGGTTTTAAAAGTTTCCCTAAATTTGCGAAGACAAATAACATAATTTTACTGCATTTTTGGTTATGTCATGATTCAAAACATTGTCAAATATAAAAAAAGATAACATGACAAGTGCAATATCGTATTTAATAGCTGTTATTTTAATTATTCCCGAGCCAACGGCGCGGAGCGCCGTGCGAGGGTAATTGTTCGCCGGCTATTTACCCCCAGGGAAAGGAAAGCATTAGCGAAGTCTAAAGTTTATCAATGATCGCGGGCGTGGGTCACCGTTCATGGGTGGCAATCGTCACTGATCCGAAAATATAGCGGACGGTCGTAAATAGCCAACACTGATTGGTCCAATTTAAAATTTGCATTATAATGACTGCATAACGCCATGAGGGCTGTGAAATAGCAAATATTTCTTGATTTGATGATTTCTTGCAAATATATTTAATTTTTGGTCGCATTCTTGCCAGATTTTGTAAAGTTCAAAAGCTTTTTGAGAAAAACATGGCGAAAGAATCGTCTAAAAGAAGGGAGCAAAGGCACCGACGTTAACGAAGGTAAGTTTTTTTTCTGTGTTGATGTATTAAACTGTGTTGATGTAGAAACAATATTGATGTATTGTTTGCTTTATAATTGCTTTAAAAACCGATCGTTTCATATACGAAACAACTAAACAAGACAGAATATAATTTCAGTGTATCTTTATTGATTTCTCATTTTTATTATAATAAATTTTTTAAATAAAAAGAAGCAAAGTTATTTGCATGCGAGAATTTGAAATCATTTTATGTCAAACTCAAAGTTTATCGATAAAGGCAGTTTAGTTTTATAAAAAACATTTTGAAACGTTTTGCGAAGCGTTTGTGGTTGAATTTTACCTTAATTAAATTGAAGCTTATATTACGTATAACATATCGTTACTAAATATGTTCGTACCACAACAATTAATAGTCTTTATATTTAATTTAACATTAAACAACATTAAAACAACGCTACGAGAACGTTTGTGATTGAAATTGGCGCCGATATCAAATGTTGACGCCATTTCTGCCATTTTCCAGCAAGGAAAATAAAAACCTGTAAAAACAAACTGTGAAAAGCTGTTACTGCATGCTCGTTTGGCAAAGAACTAAAAGAAGAACTTCATGTAACATTAAATGTTAACCATAACCCGGTCACATGACAAGTATCAAAATCATCGATATTTAAAAAAAGTATCGATACCATCTTTTGAATTGTGAATATCGATAGTATCGATACTTTAGTAGTGGTATCGCCAATTTATTTTTTCATTTGTAAAAATATTCTTAAAAGGTTATCGTGTTACCATGACAACTACTTTAGATACTTCATGTTTGAAAATACAATGGTTTTGTCAGCAAGGCGAAGATTTCTGAATGCATGTATTTTCTAGTTATTATGTAAATATGCACATGCATCGCAACCTCGTTCCCATGGCTTTTCCCTTTTTGTCATTGGAAATGCGGGATAAGGCAGTGGCACCGGGCGGTCACATGACTTTCAACACCCAGATATAGTGGGTGTAATAATAACTAGAATTACATGCATGCAGCAACCATAGATATCTTATATACACTAGATAGTGCATCTAATTATTCTGCAATTCAAAAATTGAAGCCGTGATTGCATTCTCAGGTCGTTCCCATGAAATGAGAAGATTCGTATATTTTCTATTTCTTAAACACGGAACTTAAACATGAAGTTAACCCTCTATTCCAAATACGTTCTTAAACTATTCAACTGATGAAAGTTATTGTTGTTTTTAAGCGTTTATTAGCAAGTGGGAACGACCAACATGGCCGCCATCTATTCAAATGGGGGTAAC
>CACRXK020004691.1:17004-30681 GCA_902702795.2 Paramuricea clavata | reverse complement strand
CATCGTTAATCGATCCCATTCAACTTCACATTTTAATTTTTTATCCATCTCTCACGGCAGACAGAACACAAAGTCTTAACACCAATAACACCAACCCTGTTGAGAACACTGACAAAACCGGCTTGTCACAGGTTTTTTGTTATCCCTATCTCGTTTCCTTTGCTGCTCTATTTGCGCATCTAATTCACGAATCATATTACAAATAACACACTTGCAATTACACAAGCAATTGTCCTCCTCGCAAGTACACGTACACTCCATAGCAGAACCAAACATAAAATGTAGTCTGACTCTGAACATGTAGCATTATCTTAGGTGGGAATCGAACCCACTTTGACTTGGGACTTTTACTCCCCAACGCGTTACCATTCCGCCACACCGAAACTACATGTTCAGATGCCAGACAATCACTACTTTAATTATTTGGCTTTTATCTACCTTACACTAACACTACACAATTATTAGGGTTACAAAACACATTAAATTTACGCATGTCAACTTTTAAGCGATTGAAAAGAGTAAGCTAGTTGAAAGGTCAAAGTAAGCTCCGCCCCTTGTAACATAATAAAGTCGCGCGCCAAATTCAAAACCGATCAGTGCGGTCGACCACGGCTTCGGAGACGCATCTCGGCCGCGCATGCGCAAAACGAAAAACACCGGCGCACGTCGCCCGACCACGCCTAGGACCACACCCAAAAAAAAGTCCCCCCCCGTCCGGGAACGCTTTTTGCGACGAATCTTGCGACATCACCCGACTCTTTTACAATACTATCTTATAGTAAAATGAAAAAATTCCCACACCCCCCCAAAAAAAATGAGTACTTTTATGGGTATACTACTATGAACTTCCATCAAAAGTACATGAACTCTTCATGAATGTGCATGAACGTTAAATGGCACAGTTCATGAAAGTAACAGTTCATGAATAATAAGTTCATGAACTTTTTTGTTCATGAACAGTTCATGAACTAATGTTCATGCATTTTTGAAGAGCAAATCATGAACTATATTCATGAACTTTTCATGAATTTTCTCATGAACATTAAATGGCACAGTCCATGAAAATTGCTGTTCATGAATACTTCATGATCTTGTAATCATGAACATTTCATGAATCATTCACGAATAATTCATGAATGGAGAGAACAGAGCGTTTCATGAATTCCTCATGAATTTTCATGAATTCCTCATGAATTTTCATGAATTCCTCATGAATTTTCATGAAGTGATTCATGAACACTTCATGGCACAGTTCATGATCAATTCGCATGAAATGTTCATGAACTGATTTAGATTTCTAAAATTGGAAATCATATTATAACATAGTTCATAATCTTTACTCTATGAGAATGGATCTGCATGTCAATGAAATTGTATAATTATAACTATACGAACCATGCGCTTATGAATCGTTTGTGAAAAAGCTGATGAAATTATTCACCAACATTTTATGAATTTTAACCAGGGGTCGAAATTCCCGCTATTCCGAATATACTAAAATGCCTGACGGAATAGTAAACTTCATGATCATAGTATTCCGTTTGTATAGCAGAAAAATTGTGGTACCAAATATCGACAAGCAAGGGTTTTCCTGTTGTATAATATATTACTTTATACCGGATTTCGAGCCACTGTTCCACTTCGTAGCTAAGTTCTTGTTCGCTTGCAATACTTGCATATTCTAATTTCTTTGCAGCAATATTATTGTCCATTTCAAGTCACTTTTCAACGCGCAGTTCCCAAGTTTGTTGCGAACTTGCCAATTACGTTTCCAAGTTCGGAAATTGGGCGCGAACTTCGCAACAACGTTCGCAAGTTCATTTCAGTGTTTGAACTTTGTTTTTTATTAATAATTTGTTCATCACTGAGCAATGCACTGTACATGTTTATTTTTTGTTATTCAATTATTCAGTTCACTTTAGGAGTCTCAAGGATGATTTCACGAAAATTAGCGCGGACCCTGGCACCTGCATGAACAGAAAATTAGCGGCGCGGACCCTGCATCAGGCATGGCTCTCAGAAACAGTACATTAAGGAATAGTGGATCTTCAGACGGAATAGTAAAAATAAAAATCTACTATTCCGGCTGTAACAAAAAAATTTAGATTTCGACCCCTGTTAACCAGTCTTTAATAGTCCAGCTACACTTCAAATTTTACCTGCACTGTATACAGTTAAACTATTACAAGTTGTCTTTACTATATGTGTTCATATATATGCAGTTCAGTATGACATGCTAACTTAAAAATAACTTAAATAACTTCAATCTTCATGCACGCATTTCTTACTAAAACTTATACTGTCGAAACAGCTGATTAATAACAAATTAAGTCTTCCGACCAGTCATGACGCATTTTACCACAGGGCAGACTCGCAAACAAGGCTGAAATGGCATGTCGGGCCGTCAACCTCATCATACATCCATTAACAAAATCGCATATTTGCGTATAAATTGTAGTAGGAGTTTATTTAGGCATTTCTTGGTACGTACTGTACATTATGAAAGCTAAGAAATGAAATACGTTTCATTATTATGAGTCTTCTTAATTCGGCAAAATCATGTACAACTATATATAAATTTAATCGATTTAAAAACTCGATTTCTTATATATTAGGCTACAGTTCATCACAGTATTATCACTTCGACTCTGTCTCCGTACAATATTTGCACCATCAATGCGGTTGCGCTGTGACATACCATAGAAAATTTAGCTACTGTAAGATCAATACTCAGGGCAATTAAAGGTTGAGGAGACACCATATAGTTCCGAGTATATGTACACTATGTTTGTTAAACATGTGATATAACACATTTATCATTTATTGAAACGTTTTGGGCATATTAATTTATGGCCGTATTATAAACGGGGAAGAGACTAAAGTCATTCATACATGTACCAATTGTCTTAAAGCAACATTTCCCCTATTGTGGGGGTATTTTGAAGGGAACTATTAATAGAGAATTCACAGCTGTGTCTTTGTTACAAAATATTATTTATTCCTTCGATGGCTTCTTACGTTTATGTACTGGCTCTTCACTGACCTTGTACCACTTTGTCTTCTCGTACCTTCCCCCAACATTCCCTCGTATAACTGGGGCAATGTCTCACTGTGATGCAATAGTTAGGTCATTGTATCCAAATTGTTGAGCTGTCGGATTGTCTGATCTTGCTCCTTTGTTTCGTTGGTGCCCAAAGTAGTCTTCCAGTACATCTTGCATGAATCGCTCAGTCAAGACATACTGGAATCCTTTCTCCAAGAGGAACTGGATCGCTTCAACATGCGAATAAACTGAGATCTTGAATCTTTCATACGTCTGCGGAGACAAGAACATCTTGCCTCTCTCATCAGCTGAGAACGTACCAGGCCGTGTTGCGATGTTGTTCTTCCAGCTATTCAGGTATTCCAGAAATACATTCAACAACCAAGATAACCCCTCGTCATCAGCTCAGGTATATGGCTTGATTAATGGCTTTCTTTTTCTAATATGTTCTGTCAATGACCGAACATTTGTGCAGTCAAAGAAATCATTTATCATGCCACAAAACCTAGCTGTCTCCTGAACATCTTCTTTCCCATGAAGAGAAATCATCACAGACTTGCTAAGTACCTGCATTGCCAGTTTCACTTTCATCTTACTATATGGGGTTAACACGATGTGATCCATTGTTAGCTTGGGAAGTGTGTTAAGTGCAAACTCCTGGTCACTATAAAAGAGGTCAGCAATATGACGAAACAACAGGAATTGTCCATTGTTCCACATATATCGGCTGCAGGAACCAGAACCGGAGTTGTACAAACAATTCCGAGCTGTCTTGATGAGGTGAGGCAAGTATGCAAAGAAATAGATGAAGCGTGACATTGCAAACACATTTCGTGTTTTGTATACAACATCACACTTCAAATCTTGTGCCAGTTGTGAATGCAGGCGGAAGAACTTTCTGTTGGCAGATGCACCATCGTTCACAGCTGCACACACATACAACTGCAGTGACAACTCGAGGATAGACACAGCTCTCCAGAACAGTGGCATTAGCTGGAAGGATGTCAGATCTTTGGTGAAAAAGTATGGGATGATGTGTTTGAGGTCAGTGCACAGTCCCCTAACGAGAAATGCAAGAGCATGGGATGCAAAAGTTTCCTCTTCCACATAGGCAAAATTGACCATTGGATCACCGAAGTCAATAAAACCAATTAGGTCGCCAGAGCATTTGTCAAAGACAAGACTAGACTGTATCTTCATCTCGTCAATCACAATAGCTACATACCGCTGGACTTCAGTAAAGGATTTAATTTTTCTCTCTCAGGCATTCCACATTTTCCTTGTTGATCCCAGCTTTAGGTTTAAAGTAGTTCTTATAATCCCTCAACACTCGTTCACTAGGGAGTATCAGAGCACCACTATCTTGAAGCTCTCTGTAAGCGGATGGTGATTTGCCATGGATAGACAAGGCAAATCTAATCACTTGGATATGGTATCTTCTTCCCATTTTCTTTGACTGCATCAAAGCCATTTGCTGCTCCCAGAAGAATTTCATGTGAGGTGTCGCTTCGAGATTCTGTCCTCCCATAATTTTTAGTAAATCAGTCTCGAATGATGCACTGACTCCAATACCATCTTTTTCGATCTTTGCCTGCAGAATTTCTAGCCTGTCCTCTAGCTGTTTATTCTGTAGTCGTGTAGCCTTGACAGTAGCACAAAGTTTTTCATGTCCACAAGCTGACAATGGTGCTTTGGCTTTGGCCGGTACAGAAGATGATCTTGATTTTTGCTTACTTGCTTTAGTAATTGCCTTCAATGAATCGGTTATCCTGGTGATCTTGGGATTCCTTTAAAACAGTACAATCAACTGATCTGAAAGAAACAGAGACTTCATACACTGCCTCATTATTGGCCAGTTTTTTGGGTACTGAATAGCGAAGAATTGTTCCTGAGACTCTGTCATTACTAGTTGGGTCAATAGCAATATCTTTTACATCTGGGATGTGGGGCAATCCTTCACACAATTGTGAAGATTCAATTGAACGTAAAAGTTTATTTATGTTCTCAGCTTGAACAGATCGATTATATTCTCGATACAATGTGTGATCATCAGGGATAGGCCAGTGGTAGGTAAAGAGGGTAAACGTCAAACCAGAATCACAAATCATCTTATATTTTGGCATCGAATGACAGTCATCATATAGTTCCATCTTGAATCCACTACTGGTATCATCAAGTACTTTCCAACAACTGACAACATCACTTTTTCGAAGCTGGTTTAACAGGGCATTTATAGTGGAGGTTGAGGAGGTAACACCAGTAGATGTGCTGGGTTGGTCTGGAAATGTATGTTTCACCAAAACACCGCTTTTTAGTCTCCCCCCTCATGACTTCGGGTTGGTATATTCTCTGTAGGAACAGTACCAGTAGCCAGAACCTTACTTTTTGGATCTGCAAATGAAATAATCACACTGGACATATAATAAATGTCTGCCATGAAATTTTTTGTTAACATTATTCAAGCTTTTGCATTCAATACATTGAATTACAGACATGTCATTTTGCAAGAAAATGTTATATATTAACTGGCCAAAATATTTATTTTGACAGGTCAAATATCAGTGTCTAATATGACAGACTGACTCTTTATACCAAAACCGTCTGCACCAGTGTGGGTAGTACCAATGTGAAAATGCTGTGCTGAGTGGTTATATTACTACCTTAAAAAATAAGCAGAAACTCGACGTTTCGAGCGAAGGCCCTTCGTCAAGAGTTAGTAGCAGGGATCGGGGAAAATGCACGGGCTTTTATACTAAGGGTATGAAAGCATCACGTGACAAAAAAATAAACCAATTAGATGGATTTAATAATAACAAAGTGTAAACAAAATATGTAAATCGCATTACAGAATATAATATAATTAAAAATAAACAGGAAGTTAAGACAATTACTACAAAAAATAATCAAAACAAAACACGAGTGGGAATAAGGTAAAAGTAATAAATAGAAGTTGTCAATGTCTGCTATAGACAGGCAAAGATAGATGGCATCATAGATAAAACAGAAGACATGTCTTCTGGATTGTCTATGATGGCATTAAACATTAGAAAAGCGTTCATTAATGCCAGAAGGGTGAACAGTGCCAAGTTTGGATATGAGGCACATTTCATGTCGTTTGCGGCTATCATTGCTTCCAGAAATGGGACAGAGGGCTCGAATTAACATATCTGAAACACTGTGATTGCCATCATTAAAATGTCTGGCAACAGGTTGGTTAGCATCATTGCCAATAACTGCACGCCGATGCTCGCCAAACCTTGTCCTTAAACATCTTCCAGTTTCCCCAATGTAAAGCATGCCACATCTGCTGCAAGAGATGCAGTAGATGAGATGGGAGGAGGCGCACGTGAAATGGTGCTTGATGTGAAAATCAGATTTAGGTGCCGAAACAATAGTGGTGGAATCTATAAAATCACAGGTTTTACATTTCGACGACAGGCAAGGAAAAGTGCCTTTCTGTGACGTCGAAGCCTGTGTTAGGGAGCTATGGACACGGCTTTCACAGATATTTTTGCTGTGTCGAAAAGAGACTAAGGGGTTATCGGAGAAAATGGAAGATGTTTCAGGGTTGTTTTTCAAAATATGGAAATTCTTGTTGATGACATCTCTAACTTTGAAATTGAAAGGATGATAGTTTAATACTAGGGGGATTTTGTTGTTGCCTGTGACATTAGACACAGGGTCTGTGAGGTTGTCAGAACGGGGAATTTGGGAGGCCTTCGAAAAGGCAGTGTCTAATAGAGAGGTAGGATAACCACGCTGGACAAAAAATTGTCTCATCTCCAGACTTTTGGCCTGAAAATCTTCGTTTTCACTGCAGATGCGGCAAAGACGAGGGAACTGAGAAAAGGGAATCGACCTTTTGGTGTGGTTGGGGTGGGAAGAGGAAAATAGAAGATAGCTATGGGAGTCAGTGGGCTTGTAGAACACAGTAGATAATTTGTTACCATTGATTGATACAAGGATATCTAAGAATGATGCACTGGTCTCACTGATCTCCCATGTGAACTGGAGTGCTGGATGAAAATTATTAACAAAGTTGATAAAGCATTCCAATTCAACACGAGAACATGATGCTGTGCCAAGACAGTCATCTATGTACCTACCAAGGTAATCAGGGATGGGATCAGTGTACTGTTCGAAGATTTGTTTTTCCACAAAACCAACAAACAAATTAGCATAGTTGGGTCGCATTTTAGTTCCCATTGCTACACCATTTATCTGTTGGTAGTGCTCACCATCAAAGGAAAAATTGTTGAGGGTAAGCACCAACTCAGCCAATCGGACCAAAACAGAAGTGGCCGGTTCCTGGTTAGGGCGTTTATCTAGAAAGAATTTGAGGGCCCTCAAACCATCATGATGCGGACTTACAGTATATAAGGATTTGACGTCCATGGTGAAAATGAATTTATGAGTGCCATGAAAATGAATGTTCTGGAGAATTTGAAGAGCATGCTTGGTATCCTTGATATAGGATGGTAAGTCCTTAACCAAGGGTGCCATGACACGTTCGAGAAAACTGGAGATGAGTTCGGTGGGACAACCACAAGCAGATACAATAGGTCTACCTGGGTTGTCAGGTTTGTGAATTTTGGGCAAGAAGTATATGACAGGTGTGCGAGGTGTGATGTGTATGAGGTTTTTGGCAGTCTCAGGGAGATCACCAGTGTTGATAAATTTATGAATGGTCTGGGTGATGGTGGTTTGATGAATGGAAGTCAAATCCTTGTCAACCCTCCTGTAGAAAGTGGCATCAGCCAATTGTCGGTGGGCTTCATTATGGTATAAATCAGCTCTCCAAACAACTAAGGCACCACCCTTATCAGCAGGTTTGATAACAATGTCATTACGAGCATGTCAGTGAGGTTGGATGGCCTTTTGGGCCTAAATTTGGGGAGTTGTTCTATATCATGTCGACATTGTCGAATGAATAGTTCAAGGGACCCATATTGGTCTTCTGGGGGAGACCAGGAAGATTTTTTGATACAAACAGTATACATTTCTGTCAACACCTTGCACAGCGTGCTAATATCTCAAAACCAGTCCAAAGTATTATTTAAAGACGTGAATAGGATCAGATTATCCAAAACTTTAGGGTTTTAATCAAATACGGTTGTTCAATCAAAAATATGTAACTTGATACAACACAAAAGGCTTGTCGTCAATATATTTTCTATTACACTCCTCGCGAAGCGTCCCACTATCTCGTCACATGACACGAATAAAAAGAGAACAATAACATATTTGTCACGTGGTCTGGCTAGCCTAACCATCTCATTCTATTAACTGTGCTTACACCTTTTGCTTTCTTTTCCTCATCTCCACATTCTGTTAGGAAAGTGCACAGTGCAGTTTTTGCGCATAGTGCACAGCTGTCCATGATTTGACCTTCCATTTCGTCCTTAAATAATCCTGGGTTTTTATTGTTTTTCTCTTTATGTTTATGTTTATTAAAAGGATCTAATCCGCTATGGTGATCTTCCTTATAATTACTAAAGTCAAATTGTTCTGTGTGATCTTTTACCTTACTGTTCTTGATATCTTTGTAAACGTCATCTGTTTTTATCTCCATCATGATGCTGATTTTGCCTCGGCTAATTTACTTGAATTAGTCAATGTGAAGGTAATGTATAATTGTGTGTCATCAGCATAAAGATGGTAATCAATGCCTAATGATCACATAATTTCTCCTATTAGTGCAATGTCGGGTGAAAGGGGCATTGGTCCTGAAATGCTACACTGAGGGACACCAGATCGTATAGTCTGTTTAGTAGATTGGCCATCCAAAATATGTACTGTAAATCTTTCATCAAAATATGATTTAAAACATTCGTGAGCCTTTCCAGTAATTCCATATCTCCGAGAGAGTATACGTATTAGTATTTCATGTCAATAGCTTGTAGAATATCATTTTGAACCTTTACCAAGGCTGTCTCAGTGCTATGGTGTTTATTGAATCCAGATTGTAGGGATTCACCTAGGTTGTTTCTCATGATGTGTTGATCTAACTGAGTTGCCACCACTTTCTCTAGGCATTTAGACACAAACTTAAGATTTGAGATTGGTCGAAAGCTGGAATATTTGTCAGTTTTTATGTTATCTTTCTTCAATCTTGGTTACAGAGCTGTGCATTTTAGGTTTCTAGGTGCAGGAGCTGTTTCTAGTGAATTATTAATTACATTTGTAATCACGGGTAGCAAATTAGTAAAGCATTCCAATAAGATCTTAGCAGGAATTGGATCAAGGACACAAGATTTGTGGGCCATTTTGTTTTGTGGGGACAAGCAGATCTTTAGTAGTTATAGGTACAAAGGATCTAAGTTCACCGCATTTCGTTGGGTGGTGATGATGCCTCGGTGATGTTGGTGCATACTGCATTTGTAGAATGTGTTGATAAATCAATTCTAATGACATCAATTTTATTTTCAAAAACATCTGCAAAATTATTTGCAAGTTGTTCAGATGAGTCACATAATGGTGGATATTTTCTTTCTACTGATCTATTAAACATTCTCTCTATTTTCTTGAAGAGTTCTCTTTGATCAGACACACAGTCATTTACCATTCCCTATCGACTATTAGTTGTGTGGTTCTCCAATGATGCTCCAACCTCCTCTTTATGACTTTCTGTTCTTGAATTTCAGGCGACTTCATTTCCATGAGGTGACTGGGCGTAATGTTTTTAGTTTTCTTTTAATAGGTACATGCATATGCAGTAGAAACGACAAGTGTGTTTTCAGGAGTCGACAAGGGCAAATGTATCAATTGCAGTATTACGTCTTTGAACTAGGGCAGATTTTCTCATATCAGCATGAAGGAAATCGAAATTTATTGACTTGATATTTCTGAAGCTATACACTTCCTTACAGATTTGTGGTTTGGCAAACAATAGTTTATAATTTACTGCCAAATGGTCAGAAATAGCAGGGACAATTACGTTAACGCCTGACACAAATTTATCATCTGATCTTGTTAATATTAGATCGAATGTATGAACGTTTTTATGGGTGGCAGTAAACATGTGTTTTTATAATCAAACGATGCAATTAAATTGCTAAACGTTTTTGGTGACACACTGTTTACATCATTAACATGAAAATCCACGGCTCGGAAACCAGTGTTTCAAGTAGATTAGAAAATTCATTTAAAAAGGTGGCTTCATTTAATCTGTTCTTTTTTGACAAAGGATTACAACAGTAATTCTTACAGACTTCGATACAGATTTCATGGTCAAGTCCATATATTCAAAAGATTGAAACTTTCCAATACTGAGATTTTTCTTGACACATAGGGATCTTCTAAACACAACAGCTACACCACCCCCCATGAGATTCTCGAGGAACATGTAAAAATGAGTAGCCAATTAAGAGTAGTCTGACTTATTTCAAAAGCACTTATTGTAGCAGCTTTTCTTAATCTTGTGTTAAGTTTAATGTAGTCTTTAATTAACTCATTAAGCAGCAATGTGCCCATATGCGCCATGAGAATGGCAAGGGGGTATAAGCGGCAATGCGCCCTGAAATGACACCCTAACTTGTGAGCATGATTACTAAGCACATGTTTATCGGGTTGCCTAGCAACAGATACAAAAATAGGACGTGAAATTAGAGTAAAATCGGTCAGAAACTCGCAAAGTTTTTCAAGTTTAAAATTTTAGTTTTTCAAAAATAATGAACAATGGTGATACTGTTGCAAAGAAGGATTTTACAGCAAGTTTTAAAAGCAAAAAAAGAAGGCGTTTTTTAATGATCTACAACAAAAACTTGGCACGAAATTAAAGCGAATGTATTGACGTTTTGGGTCATGTTCTTCTGTGAAGCATGTGCGAGATTTTCAGCCAAAACGATGAGGATTTCTCCGAACTTTATCAAAAATAGAAGTCGGAAATCACAAGAAATGTTTTTAAGGGTATTTTTGAGTAGAAATATGCGATCAAACACTCACAAAATGCGATGGGATTAAAGTTGGTTGAATCTAGTTTAAACTCTTTTTAGACAAACTGTTTATGCATATTTGGGCACAATTTCAACTGTTTTCGTGACCCCATTGTTGGTCCTCTTGTTCAAGTTGTCATTTCAGCTAAAGGATGTTTCAAACGACACCAGGTTAAACTTTACTGTGTGCGAATGTGCATCCCCATAAAACTTTAAATCGATAAGGCAGATAATAATGTTGATGCAACCTCATTTTCTAGCAACTACATGTCGAATCAGAAATTGAAGTCCTAACAAAAGCATAATTTAGCTGTTCTTTTGGGCCTATTGCTCACTTATTTATCATGAAATCACTTCACTAGAACATTTTTAATAATGTTAATGGGAAACTTTGTAATTTTCTTAACTAAAAATATGTGGTTTTGAGGTGTTTTGAAATAATCCTTCATAAGGACTAATTGTCATCTCACCAAAGATGAAAGTCCTTATTTCACCCTTTTATAGCTATGTTGAATACCTGAATATTAGCTTATCTTTTTCATTTGAGCATACAGATAACATTTCTACACAATTAGTCCTTATGAAGGCTTATTTCAAACTAAAAAAAGTTATTGTTTTTTAGAGCCAGACGTCAAAAGAAAATGTGTGTCTGACATTTTATAGCAGCCTTTTGGCTAAAAACTGTTGCTTTCCCAAACAGAAACATGAGAAAATTGAGCTAAAAGTCTCACCTGATGTATGTTTAAAATGTTTTTCTCGTTATGGTGTTTTTCAATGCTTTGAGTAGAGGAGTGAATAGTATTTGGTTTTTTCACCGCAATTTGCCTTTGAAAATGTCTCCTGTGATTGTCTGTACATAGGCAGCCCAGCAAAATGTAATAATATAATAATATACTTCAGTCAATGAACTTTCTTTGGAATTTGCCAATTTTTCAACAGCCAATAAGCAACAAGCCGATGATTTTTCCAATGATGATGTTTGTCGTGCATTGTCGAACTATGTTACTTAAAATTGTTTTTATCTTTTTCAGGATGAAACCATCGTTGGTTGACAAATTGCTTAATATGATACATAAATACTTTAATTATAAAAAGCACAACAGTGTTGTTTTACTTGCCATTGCTGATGCGAATGCAAAGATTATATCATTTGACCTTGGGGCACCAGGAAGCATGTCTGTTGGAGTGATTTTTTAAACATGGTTTTCTTGAAAATATCTGCAAGTCTGATGTATTCCCAACACCATCAAAATTAGGCCATTATCCCATACCTGTGTTAAAAGCGGCTTTCTTTCTGATTGGTTTAGAGCAGGTGAGCTTGTCGTCGAGCTCACTTGCTTTTTGCCGAACTCACCTGCTTTTCGCCCGAGCTCACCCGCTAAACTGCTTACGTTGCAATAACAATAACAAATATGGCGGGCAAGATTTAGCCGGTAAACCTAAACTTTAAAGAACTTTTTTCGGTGACTAACATACTGGGACTGAAGAAAAACCAAAGAAAAAATGCGGGAAAGGTAATGTAGATGTAGATAAAGAAGTATTTTCTTGCCCAGTTATTTTTTTGGCCGGGAAAATGTTCACAAAACATCGACGAATATATCGCGAAGAGCTACAAGTGTGTGTATGGTTCGGTGTATGGGATAAAAACCAAAGTACTTGCAGGTTCGGTGAGTCCGGGATTGGACGCACCTCGGTGCATCCAATCCCGGAATCACCTCCCTGCAAGTATGTTTGTTATAAAGACCAACTAATATCCCTTACTTTCTACTAGGAGATAAAGCTTTTGCAGGGGGGCTATTATAGTCTGGCGGTTAGGCGGTTTTATCCATTTTATGGATCGGATTTCGGATATATCTACGTTTTTGTGGCGGTTTACGGTGAAGAAATTATTGTACGGTGGTGGAAAATCATAGTTTTTACACTCGGTTTTCGGTTCTAAGCGTGTTTTTATGCACGGATTACGGTTTAAAATATATCGTGAAAGCTTATTTTTAAATTTTGAAGGGCTCACAACAGCCGTCCAGAAGTTTCTTGTCAGATAGTCTCCGATAGACCGAGGGAAAAACAGAATAGTTATCTCCCTGCCTAGGCTTGCCCAGTCAGTGTAGTCACAATGTCACATTACATGAAGTAACAAGTAATGAGGTATGTGCATAAAGGAATAAAGTCAGTTCAAGATGGCAGAACTTGAAAGGGCGGATAATGATTTGAATAATTCATGTGTTTTGGATGTGAACACAGTCGACGTAATCAAATGTGTTGCTTTATTTTATAAGCTGGGATCATCGGCGAAAGATTTCATTCGAAAAGAAAAATTTCGTATTAAATTACCGCGTTCTATGCGAAAGATTACAAATTTAAAAGAATTAGTTCGGTAAGAATGCACAATTTTATATTGATTTTTATGCATGTTCTTGCTTTGTTAGCCTTTACTTTGATTAAAGTTTAATTAAACGCTTTGTTGCCCTTTTGTTGTTTACATATTTCTGGCAGGTAACAGTTTTTTGAGTAACAGTGCTTTTTTAGTGAGTTATATTGTGAATCACAGGCCTAAGGAAACATTCAGGCGGCTGACATCCGCAGGATAAGAAAATAAAAAATAGGAAAAAATTGAGAAAAAGTGTAAAGAAAAGTGTAAAGAAAGTGATGAAGGCACTGAAAATTTAACTTCCAACCCTTTCAATTCCTGATGCACCCCCC
>CACRXK020004691.1:0-16984 GCA_902702795.2 Paramuricea clavata | reverse complement strand
TGCCCCCCCCCCCCCCCTTACACACACACAGACACACCATTGAGTTGCCTGGATATTAATTGGGAAAGAACCTTGTGAAAAATGAATGCAAAATTTTCCCAAAGTTACAAAAGTAGATGATGATTTACTTCATGGGCTTCATGTTTACAACTTTACAACTGACCGTGACTGTAATTTAGCAAAAATAGATCACTTATTATTTAGCTTGTGGAACTTTTTGATTTGGTTTGTTCTTTTGGAAATGGGGTATAGGCCATTCGGGAGTCAATAGTATAATGACACTGGCTTATATAGCTTATAACCTAAAATTTGACATATGCTTAGATGTGATGGAGGTCTCGACGAGATGCAAAGCAAGTGGGAATTGGAAACAAAATAGAGCTGAGGTTGGGGAGGCTTGATGCTACTGGAGAACAAACATCAATTAACACAGATCAACAGCTGGAGTTGGAAATGCCAACCATTCGAAGTTATGTTGATAAATTACAAGGGGAGTTTATTATAATTATTTTACAATTATTATTAGTTGTTGATGACCATTTCAAATTTTATTCAATTTTAGTAATGGTATATCCTTTACCTAAAAAATCAACCATAGTGATTGAAGTCGGATCTACTTACACAGTCAAGCCCACTAACAAATCTACCCCTGAGAAAATATTATCGGATGTTGAGAAAAGCAAGTTAGATGAAGGTATATCAATTGTCTTTTTCATATATATATGGTACTGTGGCTACTGTATGTGTTGTTTTGAATACCAACAAGGTATGGAATGAGAAATCTCACCACACTATACACACTTTACCTTATAGAACTGAAGAAGTTGAATGGAAGTAAATTGAGGAAGGAAGGGACACAAACTACAAAGTTGAAGAGTGTGGGAGTAGTGAAGTGGCTGTGGAGAATTGAATGTGGTTACTGCAAAAAATCGATAATGTTGCGCTATGATTCTGATTCAAAGGGACGCATCAACGCATTTCAAAGACTAAGTATAATACAATTATACCTTTCTTCAGTGGCTGCAAATATAATAGAATATTGTAAATTGAACTGCTGAAACCAAGGAATGATAAAAAGCCAATGATTTAAATTTAATGAGAAATTTAAGTACTGGAAACAAGACCTATCACAGTAATCAAAATTTCAATATCTGTTTCAGAACATTTAATGCATGTGCAGTCAAAGCAAGCAAACCACGACCAAAAAGAAACCGAACAGTTAAAGAAATGTTGATTGGAGCTAGTAAGACTGAAGTTCCGGAAAAAAAGGACAATCATATCTGACGTCCCAGAACTCCTTGACTCGAACTTGGACCTATCAGACCAGGAGCATGGTTCAAAGTAGATACTATACACACCCATCCATATATTTACATTTATATAATACCTTATTGAATTCTGATAGTTTAATTGGCTGTTTATGGTGATGTGATATTGAATAGAACATTCCATTTCCCAAGAGTGCAATGGAACACGTTCCATTGCACTCTTTGCGAGTGCAATGGAATAAAACATATTAGTACAATTACACTCTTTGTGTTTTCAATAAATCGCATCCCTCAAAATGCTTCTCATACGAAAATATTAGTTTATTTTGGTATTATATAAAACAAATAATTAATGTTTTTTCGTGCATTGGTAAGAATACTTTCATTCGGTGAAAGATGGAATGTTCCATTCAACTCGGCTATCGCCTCATTGAATGGAACATTCCATCTTTCACCTCATGAAAATATTCTTACCATTGCACTCATAAACATTCATTATTTGTATAATATATGTATGGTATTTACTTTGAATAGCACATATACTTTTAACTATATATATTCCATGTGAGAGATTTTTGCCTTGTAGTTACGATACATTATTTGTTTAAATAATTAAATCATTCCTTTTTTATTGATTTTCACACAGGACCACCTATTATTATATTGCTTATATAGTTATTGTATAGTTGTTGTACAGTGTATATTTTTATGTAGCATGAAAACAGATGATATATAATATGACTTCCCCACTTCCATTCACATGGTTTCCTTACCTAGCTAGGTATACTGTAATTATATGGGCTGCAAGAACCAAATGACGTTTATTGATATTCAAAAATGTATAAGCTCTTTTAATAGAAAAACAAACCCAAACAAGTACTCTCTCAATACTGATAGACATATTAAACGGCTACAATTGTAGATGTTTTTGTGGCGGAAAGAGGTTATCAGTTATTTATCCTTTTTCAGATATCAAGATTCGAGTTCTGATTGCATGTGATTGGATTCAGATGATGGCCTCTCCTCTAGTGATGATTTCAGTATATCTAGTCATATAACTGATAAGGACATCCCAATTGATTCAGATGATCAGAGTGAATGTCAATCTTCGGGTTCAGCTGAATCAAATTTGGATGATATAAATGGTGATGTTAATCTTGATGAAGACAATCGATGGTATGCTTACAGTGTAGATAAAGCAGATCCTGTTTGTCGTAAGTTTGACGACTTAATTTGTCGAGGCTTGGTACCCAAGAATGGAATCTTGTACAAGTATCTCTCAGATGTCATTGAAATATTTTACGATCGATGTCACTCGTATGATCGAGAGGTTGTTGAATTTTTCAACACAATCCGTCACTTAGGTGGTTGGAGAACTGTAAATTTTATTCTTGTCCAATATTCAAGGGCCTTTGAATATTGGACAAGGAAAAAGGGGGTCGATGTAGCCAAAAATGTTGTGCAAAATGAACTTGGGAGGTCCTTCTGAATCTGTTTGTAACAAGCAGCAAGCAGGTTGTACCATCCGGTCTGGGGTTATTAAGTCCTTCTGCCTTTCTCAATTAAAACTAGCTACAAACAACAGTCAAACTGTTCCTATTATTGCCTCCGATATCGTCCATGTAATCCCATGCAACAATGGAAATGCTATCAAGCCCAGCATTGAGTTCGATTCAAGGCTCAAAAGATGTGTTGGTTTGGATATTGATGTAGACACTGATTTCGTTAAAAGAAACGACAAAGTTACACTGGAATTTTTGAGTGAACACATCGTTACTGAGGTCGTTATTTCTTCAGTTACGACAATTGATAATGAGGTAAGCCTACCTTGCATGGCGGAGTACGTACCCAAAAGTGGCAAAATCGGAGAAGCAATCAGTAAGTCGTTGCTTTTGACAATAAAAACCTTGCAAATCTGTGAATTGTGTGTTAAGAAAATTGCCCCTATTGAACATATTCTCAAATACACCAACATTTGTGAAAGCCGCTGTGATGCCTGCCTTTTGAACAACTCACTATGTGAGGAATGTAAAAGACAAGGGCACACTAGTCACTTGCCATGTTTAAGAGCGTGTGTCAACTGTCTTGAAAGGTGTCAGCTGTGTGTACGCCGGGTATTTCTTGTTTTAACTGCCGATTGTGAAGAAGGAAACAAGGCGGCATTCAGAATCATTAAGAAATCGAT
Source organism: Paramuricea clavata (assembly GCA_902702795.2). Taxonomy (NCBI): domain Eukaryota; kingdom Metazoa; phylum Cnidaria; class Anthozoa; order Malacalcyonacea; family Plexauridae; genus Paramuricea; species Paramuricea clavata. The sequence goes on along the minus strand of CACRXK020004691.1, from coordinate 13,531 downwards.
CGAAGATGGCTCCATTGACCCAGACCTCTGTTTACTGTCTCCAATTCCTGATGTGCCTCGCATGGGCAAAAGCTTGAAAGCTGGATTTTCCAACTGGTATCTGAAACTGGCTGAAGAAAGATCCAACCTAGCAGTTATTCGCAACCTGAGAAACAGATCTACGGACACCGTCAAGCAATGTATTAGAAAACTAATCCCAAAAAGTGATCATGTCAGGAATAGGGATCGTCAAGACCCGTGCGCTGTCCTAACCTTGACAAATGACTCCTTGCTTGCTTACTTGTCCAGTTTAGGTTTAGATTGCACCACGATCATTCCTGAAACATGCAAATTTACGCCAGACAATAGGCCTGGCATGTATCCTAAACCAATTAGTGTTGCGTTGGGTTCTTATGGTTGGTTGTATTTTCTTTGTAATTTCAATGAAAAGAATGGAAAATAGATTTGGTAAAGGCTCGATTACATTCTCTGTTAGACACATTTTGCGTTGTAAAGAAACAAATCCAGGCAAAAGAGGTGCACTTTTTGGATGGAATTGTTTACTTGTGCGGAGATCATTCCCATATCACGATCTTGGATGAAGGACGTCTCATGAATTTAGATGTTAAAAAGTTAACAAGTAAAGCACAGGTGAAAGCTAAATGCAAGGATCTTGATGTTCCTTTAGATTTACAGTCTTCTGTTGCTCAAATGAAAGAAAGACTAACCTTACACAAGAAGAATGTCGAAAAGCCGTATGGGGACAATGGCTTTGAAACCAGCACGATTAACTTCTGGAACGACAATCTTGTCGAACAAACCCAAAATTTTTACCCATTTGCATAATTGATAGCCAGTTGTTGCATGCTGCTTGTTCTACTGAGAATGCCATTGTTACTGTCACAACTTCTCTGGATGGAGTTGGTGTGCAAGGTTCTATACAGCGTGTCTTTTCCTATGATGTCCACTGGAAAACAATATTTAGTCTTTGTATTGTTTTGGCAAAATGGTTTGCCGTCTCGTCTCTTGGAATCGAAATGATTGAGTTAGCGACTGCTTCTGAATCTGTTCGTGTCGTTGATAACATTCGAGATGGTTGCCATCCCTATCAGAGGAAGAGGTTCCGATATCATCTTTAGCAATCCAACGAATCACAGAATTTATAAGTACACAAAACGAACTTGTTAAGCTGTATGACTCTTGACATTGAACACTTTCATTCAACAACACATTTTAAAAGTGAAGTCATGTCCATGTTGCAGTATTTGGAAAATTTGCTCATTATTTGGAAACTGCATGAAGGAAAGTCTGAAGAAGTTTTCATCATGGAGTGCACATTACTTTACCCACCCACAAAGTTGGTATCCACTACCAGAAGCTGCAATCCAGTTGAGTGATATGCCACAATTGAAGCCCCTTACTACTGTTGAGCTTTGCTCGCAAGAGTGTCAACGACTTACAGATTTCACCAGCGTTTATGGAAGAGCAGTCAGGCAAACAACGGTACGCCAGGAAACAACCATGGCAAAAGTGGGAACACTGCCACCCTCTTGCTATCAAACGAACTTGCCAGTTCAAAAAGTTGTATTGCATCAATAAGATGCCCCGTACAGCGATGCAGAAAGCGAAACAACCTTGGCACAACCTGTTGAATTTGTCAATGGTAACAATGATAATTCCACTGATCATGAAGATGAGTTTGATTCCGACGTGAGCGATGATGAACTTGATGATGAAATGAGACCTGCAACCAGCTATAATGGGCATAATGATGTGCCTCAGTTAGTGCCTGAAGCTCATTTCTTGATTGGAACGAGATCAAGGTTTGGAAGAACGGTACGCTAAAATGGGAGGTATCTTCAATGATCTTTGTATGGTCTTAAAGTGATACAAAGGTAGGCGAAAATTAATATACTGTACGTACCTTTCTGTCATGAATTAAAGACTGCATATTTCTTACGATTTACAGCTTTGATTTTGAGTTTCTTTTATATAAGCGCTTATAGGGTTTTTGAAGAGTAAGGCAATATTGGCCAATATTACTTTGATAATGAAAATGGCGGTTACGGATTTTCGAAGAAAAAAATGGCGGTTGACGGTGAAGAAGGATAAAAATATGGCGGTTTCCGGAAAGACCGAACCCCTATAATAGCCCCCCTTTGCATTGGATTTTAATCTAATCAAACCATATCCTCACAGGTCAGCATTAGGAGATGAGAAAAGTGTTCAACTACAGACTGTCACGAGCACGGAGAATCATAGAAAATGCATTTGGAATTCTTTGTGCCAAGTTTAGGGTCTTACTGCAAACATTAGAGCAGGATATTCAAAATGTAATAGAGGTTGTTCGTGCCTGCATAGCCCTTCATAATTTTCTGATGATAAAGAAAGACAGAAACTATGCTCCAGCTGGTTATCCCTGAGCCAATGGCGCAGAGCGCCGTTCCGTGTGTTAGCCCAGCACGAGGGTACTAATTCCCCCCGGCTATTTACACCCGGGGAAAGAAGCGCACTGGCGAAGTCTAAAGTTCATCAAATACCGTGGGCGCATGGCTATGATCCAAGGGTGGACCTCCTTACTGATCTCAAAAATATGGCTGTTTGCCAGGAGTGGGATAAGCACACTGAGTATATTAAAGCAAGATTTCAATTTTCAAAAGCATATATTTGGAAAATCACGTTTCACACAATGAGCCTTGAAGCAATTTTTGTTTGAAAAATGAGAAGAATTTATTTACTATGGAAAATCGTGAAATATAGGCCAAGTTCGCTTTGAATGTTTAATGTTTATGATTATGAATTTTGTTGCTTTAATAATTTATTGTGTAAAACATGCACTGCTGTTTTCCTTTTCAAAGAAGCTGTAAGTTTCCTAAATTACCCTGTTTTAATAATTTAAGAAAAAAAGGTAAATGTAAAGAAGAGCAAATTAATTTGAAGACCTAAATGAAATTATTCAACAATTTGAAGTAAAAACAGTTTATCGGCAAAAGCAGTTTAGTTATTAAAATGAACATTTCAAAACATTTTATAAAAGCTCACAAAATCCAGAACAACATACCTACAGTACATATTTCGGAAAGTCATTGTTATGTAGTTAAAGTATAATAAAAATTATAATAAAATACAAAAGTATAATAAAAATTAAAATTACCTTATTGTATTGCCAAGGCAACACTGATGTAAACGCGAGCTTGCGTTCATCAGTGTTGAACAATTGCTAATACTTCATGTTAAATCAATGTTTGGAAAATATGGACGAGGGGTTGCTGCATGCATGTATTTCTAGTTCAGATAGTGAAGATGAACATGGCCATCTAGTGTTAGGTGCATGGAGAATGGAAGTTGATAGTGCTGCCCACAACTTGAGTTGCCATCCAAGCAACAGATCATCTACTGTATAGGCAAGAGATATCTGTGATGATGGGAAGGATTACTTCTTTGAAGAAGGAGCTGTTACATTCCAGTGGAAAATGACTGAATAAACATAAATGACTTGACTTGTTAACATCTTTTTGGTTAACCATTAATTCACATGATGCCAATGCACCTACACACATAAAAATTATGAGCCCGCTGTTTAACAGGATTGAACAATGTTGTGCAGCCCACGTTGTTCACACTTGTCAACAATATTGAACAATATTGTTGAGCCTGAATCGATTGTAATAATAGTTGACAACTGTGACAATGTGGGCCACACAACATTTTCCAATCCTGTTTTTTATCAATATTGGAACAATCCGATCGTTCTTAGCTGTGTAGCTATCTCACTGATCTGAAAAATAGAACTAGATAGTGAATATACACTATGAAAACTAGTGGCATATTAATGTTAGGCCTGTTTCAAACGTCGCATTTCGCATGTGTCGAATTCAATTGCTTGAATTATGTGCATGCAAAATTCGACGTCTGAAACGATTAAATGCGACGTTTTTAATTGCGGTTGACCTTAACTTTAAATTCGACCCGACCGGTCGCATAATGCGAACTAAGTGCGAGCTAAATGCGACCTGTTTCAGACGTCGCATTTTGCATGTGTCGAATTCAATTCTGCTAGGGTGGGGCTCGCGGAAAAAGTCTGGAACGAGGTAAAAGAAGGACGGCATGTAGTGTTAATGGATCAAATTTCGCGTGTAGGACATAGAATGGTAATAATTTCATGTTTTTTTTGTGTGTTTGTGTGAAAAATAGTCAATAGCCTCATGTCAGTTTATATACAAGCGAAAATAAAGTCGCGAACAAGAACATTTATACGGGACTACATAGACATAGTATTTTTTCGTGCTTTAAATAAGACGAGCGACGGCTTATTTCGCTGGTATAGTCGTATAAATGGCCCTACTGACATACTGTGTTTATTTTTGAGCGAAACTTTGCTCTTGTTGTTAAACCACAGCTAGGTTAAAAATAAATGTCAATCTATTATTAAATTAAAACTATCAAGGGGGCGTGTCTACACTCTAGAACACTTACAATTTCGAATTAAATGCATGCAAAATGCGACGTTTGAATCAAACGTCGAATTCATTGATTTCGCTCGAATGAAATGCGAATTGTATTCGACACATGCAAAATTCGACGTTTGAACCAGGCCTTATAAATGTTATGCTGTTGTGATATTGGATGATGACATCTCAGCAAGTTTTATTATTGATGGGAAAGGAGATGATTTTTTTTGTCTAGTCAGTGAAGATAGACATTAGCTAGCAGTGACATCTATTTCTTAATTAAAGTGAATTGACTAATAATGTCACATCACTCTGTCTCATTATCTATCAATGGCCTTTAACCCTTTAAATAGCAATGCACCCAGATGCATCCTACTTTGCCATTTTACTCTGTCTATGCCAGACTATTTTACTCTGTCTAATGGCAGATTATTTTACTTGTCAGGGGGATAATGCTGTCACTCAATGTGTTAAATGAAAAAAATATGCTCTACCCAGTCCTAATTTCAGATCAGTGCCCCATCTCAGTGGTTAATAGTCTGTCTATTAAATGCCAAAGGATTTTGATTCTCAAGTGAAAAAATAATTGGGTTAGAATTTAAAGTTTGTTCGTTCACTGCAACCAGGTATATCAATCATGTTTCGCTTGCTACTCTGCTTTAAATAAATTATTACAAAGCCCAGTCGAATTGTGTCGAAACGTTGGGTCTTGATTACAATTCGACTGGGCTTTGTAATAATTTATTTAAACCAGAGTAGCGAGCGAAACATGATGGGTTAAAATTGTCGAGCTCAGTGATCCAAACTGAGTTTCAGTGTTTACATTGCCATTACAGGGTATAAAATTTGAGATTTACGAAAACAGAAAATTGTAAGCATGCTGCAAAACAGTGGTATTTAAAACAATAATGTATAAAGGAATTTAGGTAGTAACTTCAAAAGGTCTGTGTTCATGGTGCTCCTACTACCTTCCAATTTGCTATGTGATTTTTACACCAGTACAAAACACATTACAGCTCCATAGCCCTTATTTTTGTTACATATAATGTACATTATCAAAGATAAGATGTTTTGTACATTTCATTAAACATCTTTATACAACATATTACTCAGTTACTCCTACTTGTTAACATTTCCGAATCTTTATGCTGTAGAAATATAGAAAAGTTAAGAATAAACTAAACATAACTATAAATATAAACTTGGTTATGTAAAGCAGTCATTTACTCAATTACTCGTACTTGAAAACAAAGGTTCTATCACTTGTGCAGTACTAACTATGGGCACCTGGGAGACAGAAACGGGGTGCCTTGCTTTTTCTGTAACTTGAAAAATAGCTGTTTGTACTGCAAACTTTGCACGCATTTGCCAGTCTGGATTGTTAAGTGCTCTGAGAGAATTAGCTACATCTTTTCCAAAAATAGCTCATCATCCTCTTGATTTGACAAATGGGTAAGTGCATTTGCCGCAGTCTCCATCCAATGATTGTCCTCTGAGCTTTTCTTTCTCCTTTTTGGGTGAGCAGCTGTTGCCTCGGATAACGTTTCACTGCTTGTGCTCGCAGTCTCAGTTGCATGCAATTCTTTGTCTAAAATATCCATTTCCAAGTCATGATGAGCTCCGTTTTCTGGGCGAAATAAACAGACAAAACTGCAATAAATAGACAAAACTGCAATTGGGAAATAAATGGCTATGCGCGTAGAACACATGCCGAATTATTATTTCATAACAAATGTTACAATTTTACTTTTTGAATATGTAAATAAGAGTTTGTTAACTGTTCGCACAGAAAAGGTGGGTTAAAACAAACGCCACTAGCATACCTCGGTAGGCAATGCTCACCCCACCCCACCCCAGTATGACGAGAGAATGCTGAAAAAACACCCGATATACAAACTAAATACACTATGTGCAAAAACTCGTAATCCCCAAGCCGATGGCGCGAAGCGCCGTGCGAGGGTACTAATTCCCCCCGGCTATTTACACCCGGGGAAACGAAAGCATTAGCAAAGTCTAAAGTTCATCAAATATCGCGGGCGTCGGTCACCAACGATGGGTGGTCATCCTCACTGATCTCTAAAATATGGCCGATTGCATGTAGGAGTGGGATGAGCAAGATTTCAATTTTAAAGACATATATTTGGAAAATCGTTTCATATACAACAAGCTTAATTGAAGCAAGTTTGTTTGAAGAGATGAGAAGAATAGATTTACTATGGGAAATCGTGAAATATACGGCAAGTTTCCTTTGAATATTTAATGTTTACGAATTTTGTTTCTTTAATTAACTTTTTGCCTAAAAACATGAACTGTTTTCCTTTTCAACGAAGCTCTAACTTTCATAAATTACCGTTTAATTTGAGGAAAAATCTTAAAATGTAAAGGAGAACAAATTGATTTGAAGACTGAACTGAAATTACCTAACAATTAGTTTTATTTGTAACTTATGTTTTATATTTATTAGTTTATCGGCAAATGAACTATAGTTGAATGAAGATTTCAAAACATTTTACGAAGCGTTTCAAGTTAAATTTTACATTAAATCAAAGCTTACAAAATGCAAAATAATATACCTACAGTATATAATATGGAAATTTATTGTTGTATAGTTAAAAGTACGATTCTTTGAACTATTTTTGAGTTTTGTACAAAAAATATGAAAAATTAAAAATTTAAGAACATCGTGTTGTCATGGCAACACTTGAGCGTGAGCCTGCGTTCAGCGGGCCATTTCTGAATACTTCATGTTAATTTAATGTTTGGAAAATATTGGCGAGGGGTTGCTGCATGCATGTATTTCTAGTATATGTGGTAAACTCATTAGTGATAGAAAGATGTAGAGACACAATTGGAAGGTGAACAATGATGAACAAACTAAATAAGTCATGCCCCTGCATTGACTTGTAAGCTGGACATCAGTTGACAAAGTGGACAAGCACATGTGTTGCCCCTGCATCTACATACAATACATACGCACTTTATTTAGCTATAGCCCTGACAACTACAAAAGTTGATTTCCAAAGGGGGAGGGGGGGCATCGATATATAAAAAATATTACAAAGAATATAAAAAGGAAGGAAACCAAGTCTACTACAATATGTACATTATCAAATCCTACGGTAAACCACGATGGTGTGTCCCAGATAAATATATGATTAAGTGAATCCCGACTCGGTTATTAACATCAAAAATTTTGTTTTATACAACTTTTAAATATATAAATTGATTGAGCTTGCTTAGCTTCAAGCGGAGGGTTATTCCAAAGATAAGCACTGCTATATTTAAAGCTTCTTTTGAGAAATTCTCTGTTTGGCTTTGGAAGGGTCAGATCAGTTTGAGAATTTCTAAGATTATAATTGTTTAGTAAAATATTTCTACTTATGAATGAATCTTTCAGAATTGGTGCGGCACTATTACTCAAGACTTTATATAAGAATGTTGCCTTGGTTAAGTACCATCTTGTTTCCAAATTTTCCCAGTCAAGAGTTCGAAGAACATCAGCAGATCTGATCTCATAACTGGCTCTGGCAGCCCGATTTTGGAACTTTTGTAAATGATCTCTTAGTGTTTTGTTACAAACTCCCGTAAGGGGAGAGCAGTAATCGAAGTAAGGCTGTTTCAGAGCAGTATAAATTGATATCAATGTGTTTGCAGGAACATAGGGCTTGATACGCTTTAAAACTCCTATGCCCGTTCCAACTTTTTTGCAAGCCATTTCAATATGTTCGTCCCAGTTCAATGTTTCATCAAGTTTAACTCCCAAATCTATTTCAGAACCATCCTCAGAGATCACAGGATTGAGTGCACTCTGGGAATCAGTTGATCATTACGGGGAACTCATTGTCAATTTTAGCAAGATTATGATTTGATCCGACATACATTAATTTGGTTTTTGTTGAATGATGTTGCAGTTTGTTTTTAACCAGCCATTGACTAACATTGTTTAAATCATGATTTAAATTAGCATTAAGTTCTACACAGTCTTTCACAGATAAAAATATCTGTGAATTGTCAGTGTATAAGCATGGGTTTGACTTCTCAAGACAATCAGGTAAATCATTAATATACAATAAGAGGCCCAATATAGATCCTTGAGGGACCCACAAACAATAGTTTTTGGTGCTGACATTGCACCATTAACAAATGACACTTGTTCCCTACCAGAAAGATAGGATTCAAAAAGTTTTAATTCAATATTTGAAATCCCAAATTGTTCTTTCATTTTGCACAAAAGAATATGATTAATAGAGTCAAAAGCTTTTTTAATATCTATAAAAACTACACCATTTCATTCACCATTATCCATATTCTCATACCATGCATCGCACATTTGAGTAGAATATTTTGGGCGAAACCCAAATTGATGTTTAGAAAGTAGATTATTGGTGTTGAGAAATTCATACAATTGATTGAAAATGGATCTTTTGAAAATTTTACTAATAATCGGTAAGATTGATATAGGGCGATAATTTTGACATTTTTCCCTATCTTTAGATTTAAAGATAGGTACAACCCAAGCCTTCTTCCAATCATCTATGTAGACTCCGGTTTTGATACAAAGGTTAAAATCCACGTTAGAGAAGGGCTAATTATTTCAGCTGAGATTTTAAGTACCCTTGTGGGGATAGAATCCATGTCTGTCGATTTTGAGGTTTTAAGACAGAGTAAATTGAGTCACTGGACTAGTACCGAGATTTTCTGACAAGTCCAGAGTACCATGGTCAATTTCAGCAGATAGTTTTGTTCTAATGCTCACAAAGAGGTCATTAAAGGCCTCTGCTATCATTAAATTATCAGAAATAATTGTGAAATGTTGTTTGATTTAAAATTCCGACCCAAAGAGGTGATTAATATGGTGCCAAATTTGTTTAGGATATTTAGTATGAGCACAATCCTCAAATTTGTCGCAAAAATACCTCTTTGGCTTTGTACAATTCAGAGTTAACTTTATTGCGAGTGTCTTTATACCTCACCCAGTGTAATTGAGAATTAAATTTAACTGCTTTCTTTTTGTGAAAATCTCTAGCTTTCATCAGATTTTTTATATTTGGAGTAATCCAAGGAAGTGAGTTGCCTCTGATTCTTGTGCATCTAAATGGTGCATGTCGATCAAGTATTTGCATGTAAAAGGATTTCCATAGTTGCCAACATGTGTTTGGATTTTCATATTGTGTAACATTTTCCCATGGCATCTGTGATAGATCATTAAGAAAGTCTGCAGCATTGAAATTTTTAAAGTTCCGGACATATCTCACATTTTGTCGAGATTTTGGAGTAAAAAATTTTCTAACCGCAAAAATCAAACTGATCGGATATACCAAGATGAATAACTCTGGATTTTACAATATTTTCTTTCTTATTAGTAAAAATCAAATCGATCAAGGTTGCTGATATTCTCGTTACCCTTGTGGGTTTGTTAATTAACTGCTCAAGCTGGTAGACACATGAAAGAAATTGCAGTCTACACATGTGAGCATCAGGAGGAAACTTACTAACATCACAACTTAGATCACCCATAAGTAATAATTCTTTGTTTTCCAAGTCAAATCTACTAAGAAAATTTTCAAAATCATCAAACAGGCGAGTATCTGAACAAGGGGGTCTATACCATGTAGTTACTAAGAATGGCCTACTGCATAGTCTACTAATTTCCACACATAACATTTCCAACGAGCATGCTGTTTGTAACTATTCCGTTCGCTAAAAGGAATAGTCTCCCGAATATAATCAATACTCCGCCTCTGTGTCTGTTGCGATCTTTTCGAATTAGGTGAAAACCACTAATGCTTATTTCATCATCCGAAACAGACTCGTTAATTTTAGATTCATTGATAGCTAAGATATCTAGAGGATTATTTAGCATAATTATTCTGAGTTCGTCAATGTGCTTTGAGAGGCTATTAATATTTAAACATGCAATTTTTAACCCTTTTAAATTGTTTTAGTCAATAAGGGAGAATTGATTATTAATATTATTATCATCACTACTTATCTTGATTGGGTCACACCAAGGTTCAGTAACGACCTCCTTGTTGAACGGTTGTTGGGTCTTTGGGGACTCAACATCATACTCAGAATGTCCTCCAGAAAGCTCAGCTGTGCTATTTTTTTTTGAGAAAATCCTGGTTGGGTCTTTGTTTTGGGCTAGGAACAAAGGGAGTGTTTCCTCGTAAAAATTTAATAAAATCGGCAGCCAAGTATGCGGAACCTTAATTTAAATGTAACAGACTACCGTTCAAGCATGAACTGTCCAGGTTCTGGTTATCTACAAATTTAAACTTTTCTTCGTGCAGAATACTTGAAGCCCATCGTTGACTTTCGCAACCTGCTCTCCCAAATTTAGATCATGCCTTAACGTAATACTAGAAATACCAATTGTAGAATTTGGAAACTACTTATTAATATTCATCGCCAGGCTTTCTATTTTCTTGATACAAACACTTCGATTATCTACTGGCAGGTTATTTGTGCCAGCATGCAAAATAATATGTGAAGGAGAATCGGACTTGATATTTTTGACTTCCAAGATTATCTCCTCGGCTGTCTTTCCAGGGAATGAATGTTTATTAACTTTCCTTCCAGATAATTTCCTGGAATGTATATTTTTTGTTATTGAGTCTCCGATCTATTGCCGAAAAGTTTTTGTTGTATAGGTAGGCTATCGATTGTACAAAATAAGGGACTGTCAGAAAGACCATGAAAGAAATATAGTCAACTAAGCACTGCACTGCACTGGGCATATGTCTAACCGAAGTGATAACCTAATCTGAACAGACAGGTGGTTATAAGAATGTATAAAATCATTAAACTTTATTTTAAAACCAAGAATGGAACTGCTACTATCCAGCATTCTCGTAACCTGCCTAAGCTGGATGAATGATGCAGATCGAGCTCCAGCAGTGATTTATATTGATATAGTGACATAAATTTATATTATAAAAAATTTCAGTTTGTAACTTCATAGTGATGAAAACCTTAAGAAGTGTATGTCAATACTCAAGACATTTAGACTTTAAAGTGCTTATGAAACGAAATTTTCGATCATGAGTTTTTTATTGATTTTAATAGTTTTTGAGAAGCTGAATGCGATGAGCTTATTTATTTTTGCGTATTTGGATTGGAAAGTATTTATTTTTCACTTCAAAAAATGCAATTTCCGACAAAAAGGTTTCCGAGACCGCACGCGGCCTGTGACATCACTGGTTAGAGTCAGCTTCGATAAAGATGGCATCTTCAAGTGGTTCGCACTCAAGTTCGCAAAAGAAAGCAAAACAACTGCGGAAATATTGCGTTGCTGGTGGCCCTGGAAAGGCGAGTTGCAAAAATAATTCCTATGCACTGGAATATCTATGCATCTCTTTCCAAAATCAAACGAAAGGTTGAGAAATTTGTGGACAAAGTTCGTGCAAAAGCGTCGCCCAGACTGGCAGCCATCTGCATATTCCGCGCTTTGTTCAGCCCATTTTGAAAGTCATTGTTTTACTCAACGGCTTGATATTGGGTTGGAAATTGTGAATAACGCAAAACAAAACGATGGCTTAACAAGGAAGCGTATCCGACCGTCGATACTGTGGTACCTTCTCAAACAACTCGCGAAATATCTGACAGAGAACACCGAAAGGTAAATTCGCAAATATACTCAATAGCGGTCTATATATTATCCTCAACGTTCAATGATATTGAGTTCTGTGTTGACTTTTAATTCTGTGTTGATGTTAAAATCTATGTTGATATCGAGATTTATTTGATATATTGTTCTTTCACGTTGTTTTATATTAGACTTTGAGAGATACTTTGAAGCCAGACGTTCCTTCGACTTCGACAGCCCTATTAGTAAACGCAAGCGATATTGCAAGTGTCGACCTCCCGGATGAGACAATCAACACACCTACCACTCCAGAAAACAAGTCAAAAGATCTGGATGTACACAAGGAAAGACTGCGCAAAAGTAAAGAGAGAAATGCTAGCTTGAGGAAAAAGCTTTTTCAAGAATGTGGTCTCAGGTGAAAGCTGCTCAAGATAGAGTACAGTTGTGTCATGTTTCATGATAAGTAAACAATTGTTGATAGAACGAAACAACGCAGTAATATAAAAGCGAAGTATTAGAAATCTCGTTAGAAATATTTCATTAGGCCTATTTGTGCTGTTTTGCGTTTTCTAGGAGCTAGAATCCAATACCAAAGCGGAAGAGGTGACAAGTGAGGGAAGCCATAGAACAACTAAGACTGCCACAGCTAGAAAAGATGAGAATGCAGATCAAGTCCAAGACTACGACACTGACGAAGAAAGCATACGCGAGGAACAAGATCCAGATTGGGACATACTGGAAATGATGGAGATGACGCAGAAATCCCAAATACAATACCCCATTCAAGAAACTTAATAAGGTATTACAGAATATTGCATATTGATTATGTATTGGGTGGAAAAATTCCTTACATTGTTTCTCTTTTGCACTTGCTAGTTTTGCCAGACAATTGAGATACACAGGTCACAAGTAAAACAATCAATTTGCATTTATTTTTTATATAGTTTGCCTTCGCATGTCAAGTGCCAGGACGAGCCCAAATTCATAGTGTTCCATAGCATGCTGTTGTCTCTATTTTCCTTGTTCTGCTTTACTTGCAAAAAAGAAAAACCTAAAGTGGACATGTACCAAAATGGGACCATGGTTACTGTTGTCCAACACTGTAGTGCTTGTGGTGTGGAGTCGTTCAAATGGAGGAGCCAACCCTATGTTTTTGGACGATATCCAGCTGGCAATCTGTTGCTTTCCTTTGGAATACTGATGGCTGGTGCCTCAGTCAGCAAAATCATTCTGGTATTCAAACACATGGGACTTGCTGTCTACACCTCACGGACCTTCTTCTACCACCAAAACAAATTTATATTTCCTACCATCCTAAACCACTGGGAATCATATCAGGCCAAGTTGATTGAGTCGCTTCAAACTATCACCGACACAGTGTGGTGTGGAGATGGTAGGTTTGATTCGATGGGTCATTCTGCAAAATACGGAGTGTATACAATGTTTTGTACCACAATAAAGAAAATTGTTCACTTCGATTTGCCACAAGTAAGTGTGAAATATATTGCATTTG
>CACRXK020004690.1:0-30683 GCA_902702795.2 Paramuricea clavata | reverse complement strand
GTGGCGTGTAGGTAATTAAGGTGATTAAAGCGATACGAATTTGCATAACTAAGTGTATCCTAATGGATAGATAGGAATTATTTATAACGCAGGTGTATGGCTTAAAATCGGGCGCAAGGCTTTGCGGGCAAAAATCTACACAAGATATCAATTTTAAAATACATTTATTTCTTCAAAACGTTTTACAAAATTTAGTAAGGTTTAATTCTAAGAGTGTGCTTTGCAGGAAAATGTTTGCACAAGATTTCAGTTCTAAAATACATCTATTTCTTCAAAACATTTTACAACATTTAATAAAATCTACTTCTAGGAGCATAACATTTAGGTGTTTTTGTTATTTTTAAAGAGTTCTCATACTCTTGTCTGTCTTTAGAGGATAATCTTACAACATCTTCATCCTTCATTTGAATATATTTTGGCCTTGCGTTTAGTAAAAAAAGTTCATACCGCTTTCTTTCCTTCAGTTTCATCATAGCCAAGTAACTTCTTTCCAATCAGCAGAGTCTACCCAATTATGAAAAAAGTTGCGCTTGAGTTCTAGTCGTTCCTGTTCTGTTGGTGGTGGCGTAAGGAAATTAGGTTTAGGAATAGCAGGCACTGGTGGTGGTATTTCCGCTGGTACAGGTGTAGGAGGCACTTGTGGTGATATCTCAGCAGATACAGGAGTAGGAGACACCAGTGACGTTCTCTGAACAGAAACTTGAGCAGGCCAGGGACACCCATCTTATTTTTGAATGTGAGAAACCGATTTAGTTGATCAGAGTAAAGCTTGCTAGCTTTTTTCCACCACAGAAAGTTGTGGCGCTTCCATGATTTCTTTCATTGTTCTCTGTTTGGCATCATACATTGCATTTGCAAGTGGTGGTTGACGATACGACTGTTTCTGTAAAAACTTTGCAATCTCGCCGAGAAGTACGTTGGTCTTGAGTCGTTGTTGATCGTCTGCTGTTGGCTTTAAATCCAGCATCAAGTACCCATAAGGTCGGCTCGTAGCATCTTCATAACTCCTCATAAACTCTTGTACTTTCCCGGGATTTATTTGCCTTGCAAGCATAGAAATTTGCTGCTTATCTCTTGGTGACTTGAACAACACGATATAATGAGCATTAAGGCTGATATTTCTCATTTCTTAGCCCTGATGAAATATAAATTGGACAATATAGATGATAGACAAGCTTTCTTAAGAAAGCCATCATCGAAACTTCGTAAAAAGATCAGCAACACGTTTATCTTTGCCAGATAGAGCCATAAGTTCGTCCAATACGATAAAATTCCGTTGAGATGCGTCCAAGTAATTTGCGTTGTCGATGTCTTCGGGGATGCCTTGATTAAACTAAATTCCAGGCATCGTTCTCATCATATCAAAATAGGAGGGTTGCCACTGACCATAACACCAAATGATACGTTGAGGAGCAGGACTTATAGTCGTTTGAGCATTCTCCAACAGAGATTTCACACATACGGTTTTGCCGCTTTGTGTACACCCAGCTACGATGCACGTAAAAGGATGCTGCATAACACTGAACCTATTGCCGATTACAGTAAACCTTCTTTTATCTGTACTGATGCTATGCATCTGTGTTTTGTGACGTGAACGGTTACTAGGTGTTGAAAACGGTCTTCCACAGACCTCGCCGGGATAAGACATGTTTACAGGTTCACAATCAAATGTAAAATGAATTCGAAGTTTGTGTACCGTTACATAAATAGTATTATATGGTTAAACCAATATAAATAATTCTATGACATTGATATTCCAAGATACTGTATGATATCCTAAGATATTGAATGATATCCTAAGATACTGTATGATATCCTAAGATTCTGTATAATTTCCTAAGATACTGTATGATATCCTAAAATACTGTATGATATCCTAAGATATTGAATGATATCCTAAGATATTGAATGATATCCTAAGATATTGAATGATATCCTGAGATATTGTATGATATTCTAAGATATTGTACGATATCCTAAGATACTGATATCCTTAAAATATTGATATCCTAAGACATTGATATCCTAAGATATTGGAAGATAAAATCTATTTTCGTTAATATATAAATATGTTATTTCCAACTAAGTCTTCATTCCGTTGCTGACGTCGACTGCCGAACAGAGATGACTAGCAGTTATATCAAACGCACACCGTTTGTGGAGCTCTTGTGTATTTCTCATCAAATTCAACGGCAAGCTTTGTTGAATTCTGCATCTCATGAACAGATACGCTTTCTATGTAATTGCTTGGAAAACTTTACATATCCTAACGGAACATTGAACAAACTTGGACCATTTAAAGATGATCTCGCTGACCTAGCGGACAGAAGTAAGAGTTTTAGAACAAAAAAGAAAATTCTTGTTCAGCGCGGGAGTGGTTTTCTAGGATTGGTACTTGCGCCACTTTGAGAGGGCCTTGCAGAATTAGTATAAAATAATCATCATTAATTCACATCGTCATGCCAACCATGGAAAGAAAAAGAGATCATCTCCGAGACATTGGCGCGTTGAAGATATACTTGGACACTTAAATGATAATGTTGATAAAAACGTGGGTGAAGAACTTCTTCACTGCATTCTCACATCCACGGATATTCTCCCATGGAATCTTCAAGGGGAAATTGTATACAAAGGACAGAATATACGTGGAACAAATATTGTAGATCTTTTGCAATATACTCTTTTACCATATACTACTGAAATTCCAGAAACGGCTGGACTGAATATATTTCTTAAAGGTCTTGCAAAATTGGAGATTGTTAAAAGCCTAATCGTAAATGGACGTGTCCTTAAAAGGCTAGCCCACAAGCAGCCACTACATGATGCGGATACACAGTCTGATAAATCTGAAGAAAAGTCTGAAGATGTGGACACACCTTGTAACAGTTGTAACAAAGATTTACACATCTCCCACTTGGGTACATGCCATGTATGCGCATGGACAGGTTTTTATCCCAATTGTACAATGTGTTACTGTATGGTCTGTGATTTTCGACTGTCCGAAGGAATTTCACCCAGTACCGCCTAAAAGTCTTCAAACTTATAATCTGAGGTCTTATCCCAACTTATTAGTACCTAGGTGTAGAACTGAACGTTTTTCGAACAGTTTCATTCCTGCTGCGTCTCGTGCTTATAATAATAAGTAAACTGTAGATTATTATCGTTATTTTTATCTAACTTACCTATTTTTACCTGTAAATATAGAATAGATTAAATACCTATGTTCTTATACCCTGTAATTCCAAAGTAATTCAGTTGTTACTGCTAGTTTGGAAATTTATAATAATAATAATAATAATAATAAGGCATTTATAGTTAGATCTGCTGTTTAGTGTTCGATATAGAAGTATTGAAATAATATGATTACATGTACTGATCGTCTTATTTTATACAATATGCAAGAAGTCAAAGTATACTTGTTTGTGTGGCGATTTTGACAAGGCGATGAGTTTATAGTGTTCATTCTAAATATTTATTATAGTAATGTACGTCTATTAATCATTAACGCACGTATTACGATTAGTTTATATTTAGAATATGGACATTATATATTCAGTTGTTTACATGTAGCCGAGATATCAAGAAGTCTATTAAATATCAGAACATTATAATGGCGACGAAGATAAACGTATTCTATTAAACGAAACGATGGTGGAAGAGCAGGCAGAGCCTCAACCACTGCAGCAACAGGCTGTACAGATCATGCAATCTGTAACAATAACTCCAATGCCAGAATTTGGGCCAGATGCAAAAATTGGAACAAGCCTTTCGACAAGATGGAACAATTGGCAGTCAGACTTCGAAATGTATATAACCGCAAGTGGAATAACGGATCCAAAGCGAAAACGTGCACTCTTGCTATATCAAGCTGGACCGAGAGTTCGCGAGATTTTTAAACAAATCACCGAGACAGGAACTGATACGGACTACAATATCGCGAAGCAGAAATTAAAGGCTTACTTCGACCCTCAAAAGAATCGGCGGTACGAAGTTTATCGTTTTCGACAAACAACTCAAGAACACAATGAGACATTAGATCAGTTTCACACCAGACATAGAAAAATGTGACCAGAAACCTGTGAATTCGCAGACGTTGAATTTGAAATCGAATAACAAATCATTATAGGCGGAAATTCATCGAAAATAGGAAAGCGAGCACTGCGTGATCCTACATTTGACTTAAAATCAATGCTTTTAGAAGGACGTCGTGATGAACAGAGCAAGTACCAAGCTCAACAAATCGAATCTAAAGAACAAACTGACGGTGAGGCTAATAAATTAGAACAAAAACCTAGTAACGGTAGTATTTCGAACAATAGTAATGTTATTTGCAGAAATTGTGGGCGTGCTTATCCACACACTGGGGCATGTCCAGCGAAAGGCAAAACCTGTAACAATTGTGGAAAACCGAATCATTTCGCTGCTGTTTGTCGAGGAAAACAAAACCAACGCGATCACCGAGATAATCAAACAAAAAGCATGCATAAAGAAATTTAAAAACATTAGATTCAGGATCAAACTCGAGTTCCGATGAAGACTATTTATTATATACCATGACAAATACAAAGTACAATAACAAGGTCAATGTTACAGTAGGCGGTGCCAAATTTCAAACAACAATTGACAGTGGCGCGACAATAAATGTGATCGATCGTGACACTTTTAACAAAATGCAAGACATAAAATTAACTCGCACGAACACGAAAGCTTTCGCGTATATTCGAAGCGGTAATCGAAATACGAAAACGAATATCTGTAGCCACATTCTATGTCGTTAAAGCTGGGAACTGTGGAAACTTACTTTCTCTTTCTACTGCACAAGAACTCGGACTTATTAGTTTGCATCTAG
Organism: Paramuricea clavata; assembly: GCA_902702795.2. Taxonomy (NCBI): domain Eukaryota; kingdom Metazoa; phylum Cnidaria; class Anthozoa; order Malacalcyonacea; family Plexauridae; genus Paramuricea; species Paramuricea clavata. Next base: position 25,834 of record CACRXK020004690.1, on the reverse strand, counting down.
ACAAACTGACATCAAAGGATGCCGCACTAGAAAACATCCTTCAAAAGCATTTTAAAGTTAGTACTATTCTGTCATTTTTCGGACAGGTCTTTTCGAAAGAAGGCACTCATCCTGATCCTAGGAGAGTAGCTGATCTATTAAATGCACCCCTGCCAAATAATGCCCATGAAGCCAGGAGCTTTCTTGGCATGGCCAACTATAGTAGTAAGTACATTCGAGATTTCGCAACACTAACTGCTCCCCTTCGTGATCTGACGAAAAAGGATGTTCGTTTTGAGTGGACTCAAACACACCATACTGCTTTTGTCAAGCGTGGAAAAACACGCTTGCAATTGCTCCATGTATGTCATATTTCGACAAAAACAAACAAACTTTTGTGACAGTTGATGCTAGTCCTGTAGGAATTTCTGGAATTCTTTCTCAGAAAGCAAGAAACGGTGACGTAGACAGTCAACAGATAATTGCATATGCCAGCCGAGCGCTGACTGATACAGAAAAGAGATACTTCCGGACGGAAAAAGAAGCGTTAGCGATAGTATGGGCGGTTGAACATTTCCATTTATTTTTATTTGGAAGTGAATTTACACTAATTACTGACCATAAACCTTTAGAAATTATTTATGGTCAACGTACTGTACAGCCAAAACATCAGCACGAATTGAAAGATGGGTGCTTCGCCTCCAACTATATACATTTAAGATATTTTATAAATCAGGTGCCAGCAACCCTGTGGACTATCTTTCTCGCCATCCAACAAACGAAAGCAAACGAAAACAGGAGAAGATGACGGAACAATATATTAATTTTGTAACTCAGAACAGTGTCCCTAAGGCGATGACATTACAAGAAATAATCAATGCAACTAACGCAGACGCGGCACTAACAGCACTCCATGATGCAATTAAAACAAACAAATGGCATTCCCCAATTGTAAAACCGTTCAAAGCCGTAAAAAACGAACTTACCTCTACCACACACGGTGTTATACTTCGAGGAACACGGATTGTCATTCCTGCTGCTCTACAACAACGTGCAATAGATATAGCACATGAGACACACTTAGGAATAGAGAAAACTAAGTCTCTAATTCGTGAAAAAAATCTGGTTTCCGCCAATTGACAACCAAGTCAAAAACACAATTGCTAAGTGCACCCCTTGTCAAGCAGTCGGACAGGCGAATCCTCCAGAACCATTACGTATGACCGAAATGCCAGAGTTACCATGGAGAACTGTCCACATAGATTTTTATGGTCCACTACCATCGTCTGAATATCTTTTAGTGGCGGTAGATAGATACTCCAGATTCCCAGAGGTTGAGATCGTTCATTCAACACGAGCCTCAACAGTCATTCCAAAACTTGACAAAATGTTCTCAGTCCATGGCATTCCTGACACCATTATATCTGACAATGGTCCCCTTTTAACGGAGACGAATATGCACGATATCTGTAAGCCCTTGGTATTCAAGCTAAGTTTTCAACACCCTACTGGCCCCAAGGTAATGCTACAGTTGAACGATTTATGCGACCGTTAGGAAAAGCGCTCAAGATAGCGACACTCGAAGGACGACCATGGAAACAAGAATTGAACCGTTTTCTTTTACAATATCGTACCACTCCACATTGCACTACAGGAGTACCTCCATCAGAACTGTTGTTTAACCGAGTGATAAAAGGAAAATTACCAGTTATAAACAGCAAGAAGATTGTCAATCGACATAAAGAAGCTCGAGACAATGAGAAAACACGACAAGAACGCAACCGAGAATATGCAAATCAAACACAAGAAAAAGTGATCTACAAGTTGGAGATTATGTACTGGTTAGACAAGAAAAGAAAAACAAGCTAACTGCGAATTTTAATCACAAACCGTATATATAAAGTGATAAAGAAAACTGGTACAGAGATACTTGCCAAAGTAAAGATGGTCACATTGTGAAACGGAACGTGTCACATTTCAAGCGAATAAATAAACCACGAGAAGAAGACACTGATGATGAAGGTTTCGATTATGAAGAAAACTCGCAGGACAATCAGCCATCCATCAGTAATGAAAACAGCGAAGTACCAAGAAGATCAAGCCGAATTCGAAGACCACCGAATCGATACGGACATGAATATCCATCAAATCTAATAAACTAACATGACAATGAAATAGCTAAATAACTTCAAATTTAATTAAACACTTTGATATTTGACAATCAAGTTAAAACAAAGGGAATGGTATAGTAATGTACGTCTATTAATCATTAACGCACGTATTACGATTAATTAGTTTATATTTAGAATATGGACATTATATATTCAGTTGTTTACATGTAGCCGAGATATCAAGAAGTCTATTAAATATCAGAACATTATATTTATAGCAATGTGCTTTCAGCACGCTTTAAAAACAAACGCGGAATGTTGTGTATGCACGTCTTAATAATCGGGCTTAATAAGATTCCTATAGAAATTAGCAACCCATTGTGGATTGTATTTACGACTTTTGTACAAGGTCTGTTTATATCTCTGAGACTATATGTTCATTGTTAGCATAATATGAAATAATCCTACCGGGCTACAATTGTCACTATTCAGGGTATACAATATTTTTCGATAATGCTCACAATTTCGTTCTTGTTAATAATATAGTTTTGCTGTTCTTATTGAGTACAATCTATTACATTACAATGAATGGTGTCATCTGAAGCGGGCTTATTAAACAAAAATGTCAACAAATAGCAGATTGTTCAGTTGTTATGCGATAGGGGTAGCTTTGAAGGTGCCATTAAAACGATAACTGAGAGAAAAAATAACTTAGTATTTCTATATATGATATTCTGCAGTATTCAGCGGCAAGGTAGCCATGGCAACTGGTCATGATATACTAACAAACTTGAATTTATTTCAATATTGCAAATCATTAAAAACTTGCATACATGTAGCATGACCTATCGCTATGGCTAGTTTCGCCATTGCCTCATCATGCAGGCTACTGTAGCTTTGCCATTGACAGTATTATAATTGTACGTGTGAGAGCAAGAAATTATGAGCATTGAAGTATAAAACCGCCCATGCCAAGAAAGTAGAATTAGAATATTTAGCTGACGTTCGACTTTGTGCAAGATGTTTCATATTCAAATTGCACTTTAATTTCCTACCTCCTGAACAGGTGTCTTAGGGGCTGTTTACATGATGGAAGATTTACATGATGGATGATTTTGATGTATTGAAATAAGTCGCTAGGCTAAACAAAAGTTCAAATACTGGTAAAAAGATCTTGTAGTTCAAGAAGATTGTTATTGCTGCTTGAACAACCCTTCGTTTACAGTTAACTATAGTCTATCTCTAGAAAATAATGTGTTTTTTTTGCACAATCGTGCACTGTGACTTATTTCAATACATTAAAATGATTCTGCCTCACATCTGATCTCGTACTGCCAAAGTGGGATGATATAAACAGCACCTTATCACAGAATAAAGACACACAGAAGGTCAACTCGGCCAAAAAGGCGTAACCGCTGTTACACCATGATTCATCATCCTAGCCAGTGCGCTTATGAGAGGCATTGTAGTATTTGTAAGATGCGATAAGTTAATAATTAACTTCGAAGCATGTAACAACGTTGATTGACATTTGTAATAAATCATCATTCAATCTATTCTATAATGGCGACGAGGATGTAAAAATAAACAGCGTGAAAAATATAACGGAAAACTAGAATGGCGGCACAAAACATACAGCCTATGCCTGCTTTTGAACCAAGGAGTGATCCTACAAGTACAAGTGCGAGATGGACACGATGGCTGGAGAGATTCAACACATATTTACTTGCAGCAGATATTAAAGACGATGCGAGAAAGCGAGCTTTATTATTGTATCAGGCGGGGCCCGAAGTACACGAAATTTTCAAGAATCTAGAAGAGGGCGAAACCAAAGATTTTAAGTCAGCAGTGAAAGCGTTGACGGAGTATTTTGAACCAGAGAAAAACGTGACATATCGCACCTATGTTTTTAGACAAGCGACGCAAGGCAAAGAGGAATCAATCGACGAATTTCATCCACGTTTACGAGGCTTGGCAAAGTACTGCGAATTTACAAACATAGATTTTGAAATAAAGATGCAGATTGTTACGAACGGCACTTCTTCAAGATTACGAAAGAAAGCACTACAAGACCCAAAATATAGTTTGGCAAACATGTTAATCAATGGACAAAAATACGAAACTAGTTCAGCTCAAGCCGTTGGGATCGAAGAACAATTCAAAACAAGGGAAAATATAAATGCAATGGCTATGACAACGCCCACTGAGAAAAAGTGTTATTACTGCGGTTTCAAGTATCCACACGACAATCAACCGTGCCCAGCGAAGTCTGCTATTTGTAACCACTGCGGAATAAAGGAACACTTCGCTAAAGTCTGTCGAACACGAGGAAAATATTTCGCAAGTAAGGGAAACCTTGAGAAATTACAAACGCAAGATTTTACCTCCCCAGACAAAAGGTACCAATCACGATGGGATGAGAATAAACAACGAAAACAACAAGTTAAGGCTGTCGGAATATCACAAAGCGAACCAAATACTGAAAGCTCGGAAGAAGAGGATTATGTTTACACAGTATCGCAAGAAACGAGGGAGAAAACACACGCGACCGTAAAAATAAATGGACAGGACGTTTTATTTTTGGTTGACACTGGCGCGACTGTTGACATCATTGATTCTACGACATACGCGAAATTAAAGAGGAAAAGTTCATTACGTAAAAGTTCAACTAAAATCTACGCATATGGATTTCACACACCTCTGCCTCTAAACGGACAATTTCAAGCAACACTCGAATCGAAAAAGCGTTATACCGTGTCGCAAATATATGTAATAGACGGTGCAGGAGGAAATTTGCTAAGTGCTAAAACAGCCCAAGATTTGGCCTTGGTCCAGCTAATTAATACAATTTCCGGTTTTCCTGAACAAGATAAACAAACAAAGACAAATCAAAACAATACACACAGCACTGCATGCGAGACCAATCCAGAAATCAACACAAGTGTTCCTCAATCAAAAGACCCCAAAATACAAGAAACCATAAACAAATATAGTACAGTTTTCAAGGGGCAAGGAAAATTAAACAATCAACAAATTAAACTTCATATCCGAGACGATGTCAAACCAGTTATGCAGCGTCAAAGACGTATACCATATCATGTGAGAAAGGATGTTTCGAAGGAACTAAAGAAACGAGAAGAGCAAGACATTGTCGAGAAAGTCGCCAATCAACCAACACCATGGATATCTCCAATAGTCGTCACGCCAAAGAAAGACGGAGGTATTAGACTCTGTGTAGACATGAGGGAAGCAAATCAGGCAATCGAAAGAGAGAGACACACAATGCCAACTTTACAAGATTTTAAAGCTGAGGTAAATGGAGCAAAGTTCTTCTCAAAGATTGACCTAAAGCAAGCATATCACCAGCTCGAATTACACCCGGACAGTCGATTCATTACAACGTTTTCTACCCATGAAGGACTGTTCCAGTATAAAAGATTAAATTACGGTACGAACAGTGCAGCCGAGATATTCCAAAATGTGCTACAACAAAACCTTAGCGATATCAGAGGAGTGAAAAACCTGGTGGATGATATTATTATTCATGGTAAAACCCGAAAGTCACACGATGAAGCACTAGAGAACTGTCTAAAACGGCTAGCAGCACTAAACTTGAAAGTGAAAGGGGAAAAATGTGAATTTCTACAAGACGAAATTGCATTCTTCCGATTAAAATTTACAGCAGCAGGAACCAAACCAGATCCAGAGAGAATTGAGAACATGGTTAGAGTACCAGCTCCCAAAACTGCTGGAGAAGTTAGAAGTTTTCTGGGAATGTCCAACACTTGCCACGAATACATTCCAGATTATGAAACTATTACAGCACCTCTAAGAAAACTAACCAAGAAAAACATTGCGCTTAAGTGTGAAAATAGACATCAGAAAGCATTTGAGCAGTTTGAAAAAGAAACTAACAAGTACCCCAGTTATGGCATATTTCGATACAAAGAAACGAAGTCTAGTAATCGTAGATGGCTCCCCTTATGGAATTAGTGCAATACTAGCACAGAAAGAACATCACAGCCAGCAGTACAAAATCCTTTCATATCCAAGCAGAGCACTCAGCCCAGTTGAGACAAGATACTCACAAACAGATATTGAAGGACTTAGCTTAGTATGGGGAATTGAGCATTTTCGAGTGTTCTTGATTGGATCAGAATTCGATGTGATAACTGATCATAAAGCATTAGAATCTATATTCAATAACCCAAGATCCAGACCACCAGCCCGCATCGAGAGATGGATGATGCGATTACAACCATTTAACTTCAAAGTCATTTACCGCAAAGGATCCTTAAACGAAGCTGACTACTTAAGTAGACATCCAGCTGTTATAGAGAGAGAACAAATAACGAGTACATCAGCAGAAGAATATGTGAACTATGTAACTAACTGTTCAGTTCCAAAGTCAATGACACTTGACGAGATTAAAAAAGCAACCCATAACGATCCAGTATTACAAAAAGTTAAGAAATGTCTGAAAGAGGGAAAATGGGATGAGAACGATCCTGATCTTAAACCGTTTAGACTTTGCGCCGACGAACTTACGTACAATGCATCAGCAGATGTACTGTTGAAGAACACACGGCTGGTCATTCCAACAACATTACAAGAAAGAGCAACAAAATTAGGTCATATCGGGCATCAGGGAATTGAGAAAACGAAAAGCCTACTACGCGAAAAGATCTGGTACCCAAATATGGACAAACGAGTGAAAGAAATGGTAGACAAATGCATTCCTTGCCAAGCAGTAGGTCACGGTAATAACCCGGAGCCAATGAAAATAACTCCAACCGAAGACAAACCATGGACTAGTGTAGCAATCGACTTCTATGGTCCAGTACCCCGAACTGGTCAATACCTGCTAGTGGTTATCGATACCTACTCAAAATTCCCAGAGGTAGAAATAGTCAACTCAACCGAAGCAAAAACATGCATACCAAAATTAGATACGATATTTGCCAGATATGGAATACCATCAAAAATAAAAACTGACAATGGACCCCCATTTAATGGGAAAGAATTTGAAACATACACTAAAACCCTTGGTATTGAATGGAAAACAATTACACCACTATGGCCTCAGGGTAATGCCGTCGTAGAAAGATTTATGAAACCAATCGGAAAACCAATCTCAAAAACTGCAAAGGTTTCTACTTCAATACCGTTCAACTCCTCATCAAACTACTAAAGTCGCTCCGTGTGAACTACTTTTTAACAGACAAATTCGGGGATATTTACCAGAACTCACAAGGAAAAGAGTAGTTAATAGACACAAGAGGGCGAAGCAGAACTTGGAGCAGAAGAAAGAAGAGAACAAAGAGTACTACGACCGAAACAAAAGAACAAAGGAAGCTGGGATAAAAAAGGGTGACATCGTCATTTGCAAACAGAAGAAGAACAACAAGTTAACATCAAAGTTTGACCCAGAACATTATACGGTAGTATAACGTAAGTACAACACCATCATAGCTAAAAGAGATGGTAAGACGGTGACAAGAAACGTTTCACACTTTAAGAAGGTAGTAATGGAGGAAAGCGAGGAGGAGCAGGAAGATACAGCACCAGGAAGATACAGCACCGGGAAGACCGACGGAAACAGAGGAACCACCAAAGCAAGAACCAAGTGTAAGGAGATCAACAAGAATGAAAAGACCGGTAATACGATATCAGTACCAGACTTGATGTTATAAACCGTAAAACGATATAAACGTTTAAACTAGAGAAACATCAGACAACATTGATTTACATAAGTATGAACACAAGGCAAGGACATTTTATTAAGTGGTTAACATTCAGTTAAAAAAAATAGAGGGAGAGTAATGTAGTATTTGTAGGATGCGATAAGTTAATAATTAACTTCGAAGCATGTAACAACGTTGATTGACATTTGTAATAAATCATCATTCAATCTATTCTATAGGCATCTCCCCTGGACGTCTGCCATTTTGAATATTACCGGGGAGTGAATGCCTCTCGTAAGCGCACTGGCTGCATGGCGTCAGCATTTTGATGACGAATTATGGTTACGCCAAAATCATAGGAAAAACCAAGAAGTCCGGCCTCTGTTAGTCTCTATTCTGTGCCCTTATTTAGCAAATTGCATGCACATGCTGCCTTTGATTCCTTGGGAGTGAGGCAGCACTCTTGCGATAGTAACTTCTAGTAATAAAATAGTCAGGGATCGCTTGCCATATTAGTACATCATATTCCAATACGGGTCTGATAGTAGTTACATATGTACACTTTTAGTATTCCTTTGCTCAACGCACGAAGGACGCGTAGGGAATATAGCTTCTTACAAGCTTTGTTGTAGATATAATGAGCACGTTTATTCCACTTAAGATCCTCTCTCATTTGAACTCCAAGTAATTTATAATTGGTTACCCTTTCTACTACGTTGCTGCCAATTACAAAGTGCCTCATTATAGATTTGTTATTATTCATAAAATTGGTCATCATCTCCTTGCATTTAAGTGGGTCGAGACTCTTTTAAGAGAATTGATGTATTCATCTACCTTATTGCTCAGATAACTGATTGAGTTCCTGGGAATGATCTCTAGCGCAGCTGTGTCATCGACAAACTTTGTCTTTAAATGCCAATCAGATATTAGCTTATTTGTCATAACCGGGTATGGAGGACCCTACAGCAACGAACTTGTCGTTGAGCAAATTTGCTAGATCGGCATCAGAGTAGGATTTACCTTGGAACATCATTGTAGATACATTCTTAGAAGACTGAAGACCGGCAATATTCTTCACCGCTGACCACCATTTACTAGAATCGGACTGTTGAACGCCCGCGATACTTTTATTGTAGTAATTTAGTCGTGCTTTTTTGCAAAGTGCATTGACTTTGTTTCGATAGAATCTGAACATCAGGTTATTGCCAGCCGCCCATGCTGTTTGCCGCTTGGAAATAAGAGATTTTATTTCGGAAGTAATCCAAGGCTTGTCACTAGAATAAATTTTGATTTGTTTCCAAGGCAAATGTTCGTTTATGATATTATCAACGATGGTGGAAAAATACTGGAACTGCTCGTCACAAGATTCCATATGGTGCAAAGGTAACCAATTAACTTTCGACAGATGATCGCTAACAATTCGACGATTGGTTGGGCGAGAGTCTCGTACTAAACGTGTAGACCTTGTGCCACCATAAGAGTTAGCTGGAAGAGGTTTAAGAACGATGGAATTATGATCGGAATGTCCAATTGGAGAAATTACCAGGGCAGAATTATAAAATTTAGAAATGTTGGTAAATATTTTATCTAAAATATTCTTTCCTCTAGTAGCGTCTTTGACTAACTGCTTGAGGTTAAAGGAACTGCATAACTGGCGATGTTTAAATTGGTTAAAATCTCCGGCCAAAATAATTCCTGCACCGGGATTGGTGGAAAGGACAGAATCGATTGATTCGGTAAGGTGTGAAAGAAGGGCTTTATCGTCACTTCCATGCAGGTGGATGGTACACGATTCCCAATACAATTGAATTTAAACCACGAGGCAAGCGGTGAGGTTTTAAAAGTAACCAAAGCGACTCATATTCGTGACTTTCAATCTCTTTAAGATGAATGAACGGAAGCATGTCCTTCACAAAGACACAGACTCCACCTCCTCGTCTGCCGTCGGAACGATCATGCCTCAGTAAGGAATAACCGCATAAATCTATTGCTGAATTAGGAACATTTGAAGAAAGCCACGTTTCGGTAACAACGACAATGTCTGATGTATAGGATTTTACTGTAGCAGACAGTTCGTCAATCTTGCTGATCAGCGATCTTGAATTAGAAACAAATAAATTCGGTAGAGAAGAGAGTAAGGGCGGTTTTTTGGTTTGGTGGCCACTAATATAAATTAAGTTATTTCTACGGTTGAAACTTTTCCCTGGTACTGGAACCGATTGATGCTGTAGTGTTCTTAATTGACTAGGTTTCGCATTTATTTTTCTTTGAAAGTTTGATACGCGATGGGTTATTCTCACAGGAATTTTTTGAACAAGAAGTTCAACGGGAATCGAACTGTAATTTTCATGCGATTCTCTCTCATTTTTAGAAACAAATAAATTCGGTAGAGAAGAGAGTAAGGGCGTTTTTTTGGTTTGGTGGCCACTAATATAAATTAAGTTATTTCTACGGTTGAAACTTTTCCCTGGTACTGGAACCGATTGATGCTGTAGTGTTCTTAATTGACTAGGTTTTGCATTTATTTTTTTTCTTTGAAAGTTTGATACGCGATGGGTTATTCTCACAGGAATTTTTTGAAGCAGAAGTTCAACGGGAATCGAACTGTAATTTTCATGCGATTCTCTCTCATTTTCTTTAGAATTTACTTTGCCGTCAGCCGGCGAACAAGATTTAAATGCGCCGACCATTCCGCTCTTCGAACATGAGGCAAGGGCGGGGGACGCTCCGGAAAGCTCTGCCGAAAAGGACAGTTATTAGTATTGTCACACTCAGACATGCATTCGTCGCCGTCTAAGACAATAAATTCAGAGATATCAGCTGGTATTTGGCCAATGCACACATGCTGAGTAACTGTCTCAGTGCTAGTTGTACTATCATTCAATATATTTGATGGGTTTTCTAAAAAGGGTTCCTTCTTCTGAGTTATAAATGGCTTGGATATTTCGATAAGAGGCAAGTTTCCAAGCGATTTCAGCGAAAATGGCTCACAGTAAGGGGGAGAATTAAGATTGCGTCGAGAGTAACTTCGCGAGACCTTAGCTTTACTGATTTTGTCGTTATTCATATTATGCTCCGTTAACTTCACTTTGTTAATTTCACATTTGTTGTCGAGTTTATTGTCGGTTCTATTACAACTTGCTGGTTGGACAATTAAACATGAATTATCAAGGGGCTTTCAACGCTGACAGTTTCGGGAATAAATGGTTCACCTGGTAAACAAATTCCTAGGTTTGAATTTGCAGTTTCTATCGATTTTACAGTGTCTATGATGCAGTTATAAGTACTAATTTGTTCAGGTTGGTTTGACAGGCTTTGTTCGGCACTCAATACACCATTGAATTTTTCTGAATTAATTTGCATTAGCGATTGTCTTAGAGATTCATTTATGACATCGCTTGATTTAAGTTTGTTTTCGAGAAAGGTAATGGTATTTTTTAATTCGTTTATCTCCCTATTCCTTCCTCGAACCAAAATAGATATATCAGCCTCCAACTGACTACATTTCTCCTTTTCCTTAAGAAGCTCGTGTTTAAGTTCACTTATTTGTTCACTATCACTATCCCGTGAATTGAAAGCTGCAAGGAACTTAGTTTCTATGTCCCTGCACATGATTGCTATATCGAGCTAACTCCCTCCAAATCAGCAGCTAAAATTTTACACTGACAGCCAAGTTTGAAATCATGCTCTATACTGACCTTTTGATGATTATCAGTTTGTTCAAAGTCCTTAATACAGTGATTAGACATCTGTTCGGGTTCATCAACAGCTGGGTTTATAGTTGCAATCGAACTATGTATGGCCGACACACATACATTGTTTGATAAACCGTCGTCTTCAGAGATTGCCTCCGCGTACACATTTATTAACGCGTCAACCAAACCCGAGCTTTCCTCACCGTGAAATACAAGTGTATTTAGTTTCTTGGGGTACCAAGTTATTGATATATCTAGATTATAGCACGTAAACTTTTTCGAACAACCGCCTGGCGAAGACCATTTGCCATCCAATTTAAGATCGCATTCGACAAATTTCTTCAATATATCAAAAGTTCCAATCCATTTAATTCGTTTACTATCATAACTTAAGTTGGAAGAAGCTATATGATTACAAATTTCTTTAGCGTTCCATATTTTCGGGATATTTTGATGGAATTTTGTAGAGCTCACAAAATTAGAACTGTCCGTGCTTCATGAATATCACCAGAAAGAAACAAAGCCATCCTTACCTGAATTATTCAAAACATATTTGTCGATGAAAATCCAACATACTCGTAACTGAAATCCTAAAGTTTCAAATTGTTCACCTCCCACTCAAAATTTACAACCATCTTTTGAGTATTTTGACAGTACATAACTCGGGCCAATGACTGGGGCGAGTGAATGCAGAGTGTCAAGAATAGGAGGCTGCCTTCGGCAGCAAAAAGGCTAGAATCAATACAGAGAGTGGCACGTATAGAATCATTTTCCCTTCCATAGACAGTTATGATGAGGCGACGATGATGGCACAGATACCAACATTGAAGAGTAGACGTGAACAGCTATGTAAAAAATATATGATCCAATGAAGAAGGAAAATCATCCCCTGCCCTTTATGCTCCCAAAACCTAAGATAGCGAATGCAGGTATAGCCTACGAAGTGGGTAAAACAACACTATTTTGTTTGAGAACACAATTAAATGCAGAACTTTAAGATCAGAACAATTTTTTTACCTGCTGCGGAGCAAGCGAGCGAGCGAAACAGCAATCTAATTTGTGCAGAGAGGCGTCTGTTCATGCAGTACATTTTTCTAGCGCGTTGCATTGTGGTCGCGCTCAGCGGTTGTTCGCAGTACACATTCACCCGAATCCATGTGCTTTCATTCACTATACTACAGACTAGTAGATTAGTTTTGGTTTCTTAGTTTAATATATTGTGTATATAATGTGGTAAATGAGCCTATAGCGAAAACTTGTGTTATATAATTTACCTGTACGCGTACTAAAGCAGCGCGTAATTCAACTGATTCCAGTTGCCGGCACTTGGTCTTGGAAATATTACATATTTATGCTGTATCTCGTAAGAATGCTTTGTCGTTTGTATTTATACGCGACTTGGTCTTGAAAAGATATATTCTTGCATATGCTTTAGTGAATATTACTTCCATAAACATTAACATTAACATTAACGTTAACATTAACATTAACATTAACATTAACATTAACATTAACATTAACATTAACATTAACATTAACATTAACATTAACATTAACATTAACATTAACATTAACATTAACATTAACATTAATATTAACATTAACATTAACATTAACATTAACAGGCGCAACTATTCAATGAGACACACATGTTTAATATATCTGTCATCTGTGATAGCCCTTTGGCAACAAATGCATCGCTTTTTCTGTTACACTCATGGCATGAATTGATTCCGTATCCTTACGCTTCGGCCACAGTGCTCACCAGTTCTTGGTTCGCTGCGAGTAATAACTGTGCTTTATATAATTTGAACTATATTTAGTTCTATTTGCTCTTAATGCCCGCAGCAATCCCGACCTTGCAGGTATCCTAGTACATAGTTTTAACAGTTAAATGTACTCATTCATTTTTGTAAAAATAGTTTTAGTAATATTTTAGACTCATTAATTCAGTGTAAATACTGCAAGAGAGTTTCAATGAACCAGCAACAAATTATTATTACTTGTACTGTCATTACTTTCAGGGCTGTCAAACCTCTGAACACCCGTGCAAGAGTTCAGTAGCCTGCGTAGCAGGCGTTTCGTGCGGGCGGGAGAAGAGAGGGCGTCGTCGAGGAAACGCCTACCCAAATGGCTATGATTAATTTTGATGACTAAAGGCCATTTTCCACCAGGCGGAATTTCTCTTTGTCTTTTCTAATTAGTTCCACCCGAGAAATCACAAGACAAAGAAAAATTCCGCTCCTCGAGGAAAATTCCGCCTAGTGGTAAATCTTAATGTGTTTTTGACCGAAAACACTTCGTCAATTTCGCTGACGGAAGTAATTACGTAACTCAAATGTCAACAATAATTTTGCCCGCGTATATATTCTCATAAAAATATGGCTGTTAATGCTTTGGAGGAAACTCTTTTTGATATTTCAAGCTAGTCTTTTATGTTTCGAAATTCAGTTGAAACCAGAACAGAGAAAGTCTATTATTAATTTGCTACGTGGTGAAGACGTTATCGCGATTGTACCCACGCTACGGGGTACGGAAAAAATTTGATCTTTCAATTATACATTATCGCCAAATCAAAGCTTGCTACATGCCAGCACGAGCAGGGATCGAATATTTTTTTATAGTTGCGGTCTTGTCATTTACATCCTGAAAATTTTATTGAAGGCCAGATAGCTGAGGCTACATCAATTGGCATTGCAGCAATGAAGTTCGAGGATGATTTTAAGAATAACACTTCAAAACATGCTACGGCAGAATACGTTAAAAAACCGTGGTTCAGGAGCCTTTTAAAAGGTAAAGCGGCTCTGTGTTGTCTAAAATAGCATGAAATTTCCCTATTTGCCGAGCAAAGAAAAACATGCCTGATGCTAAATAAAATTGTCGACTATAATTGGATAATGGGTGAACCGGTGAAGGTGCGAATTACAAAACGTCGATCAGCCTTAATGGGCGAAAACACATTAGTCATAGCCTTTTGGGCAGGCGTTTCCTCGACGACGCCCTCTTTTCTCCCGCCCGCACTAAACGCTTGCTACGCAGGCTACGCAGGCTAGAGTTCAGTTCTGAAAGAACTAGGGTGTTCATTAGCTTGAACAGCCTCTAAGACAAAGAACAACAGCACACTTGCATTTGACAGTATAGCGCTAGCCATGTTAGATTGTTCTGAATTTTTCCGCTGTGACTATTAAGAACAGAATTCCCCATCACGTCTTGTAACATCATGAAATATAAGGTATATTGACTTTCCATTAATTAATTTCACTGCTTCGGATCAGGAAACCAAAGGTGGGTTGACTACAAATTTTTTTTAGTTTGCTATATTCTTGACGTGCAATGATGTGGGCGACGGCCATGTTGGTCCCTTTTCAGCAAAAGAATCTCATTAACTTCCTTTGAATTTGAGACCAACATGGCCGCCGTGCCATATTGTATTCTAATTCTCAAGGGATTGATTGCAAGTCAAGAATAACTGCAGTTTACTTCAAAAATATGTAGTTAGCTACAACTACTGCTACTTTCGAACAAAGGTAGTTCGCTACTGACTACAGCTACTACTTAATTTAATTTTAAAAATATATCATGCTATTCTATCAAGGTGCTAACAATTTTAAAAAGTGGCGAAAAGCGATTCGCAATTTGAAAAGTAGTCAAATACCTAGCTACTTTAGGTTAAATGTAGTTCGCTATAACCATACAGCTACTGTTTTAAAAAAGTAGTCAAAAACTACTGGCTAGTAATCTCGATAATAAACGATCAAAGAATTCCTAGTTTGCACTTGACGTCATGGCGAGATTATATTAGAAGCTATTGAATTTGGAATCAAACATGGCCGCTACTGTATATCTTTGTCTTATAAATCTCAAGTGATTGATAGCGACCCACCAATAATTGCGGATACGAATACAATCTCCCCCCCCCAAAAAAAAAATCACCATCCCCAAAAAAACACAACGAAAACATCTAAATAATTGTGTATTCATTGCAATGATCAACTTATCTATAACGTAGGCATCTCACTCGCTTGAATAATACATTAATAGTTTTGGGTATATGGAAATAATCAAGTGGAAATTTATATACATTTATTAGACCTAACGAGCTAGAAACAGCAGCGAAAAATGCAATTTTAGGTCCCTGGCAGGAATTAAACCAATGGTCATGCGATTCCGGCGTAGCGCTCTAACAAACTGAGCAACAGAGGCTAGTTGTCGAGCTCTAACCACAAGTTCATGTATACTGTATACACTAAGGTACGTCGTACTGCCATATGCATATAGATTATGAGTAAATATTAATATTTTGCGGTTGGCATCTCACTCGCTTGAAAAATAGTTGAAGAGTCTTCTAGATGGAAATTATCAAGTGGAAATTTATATACTTTGAGTTAATTTAAATTTTTAGATTATACAAGTTGCCAATGGGTAGGCTACGTTTTTTAATTTTCAGGTAACACATTTTGGCAAATAGTGCGAAAAAAATTTTCCCAAACGCGTATATAGGTATCCTAAAATGGTACATCATTAGTCAACCGCCTATTAATGACTATAAATCAAGCTTGTAGTTTTTGGGGTGCCTTGGTTTTGGGGGTACATACCTGTAGTTCACTTGTACTCCCCCATGCACCCACCTACCTCAGATAAGGTCGATCGTGGCGGTCCTTTTTTAACGGCTAAAAATGCTCAAAATTTGTGGTATTTCATGTCTTTGAATATTAAACTGTTTTTTTCACTAGTACATGTATTTCGCATAAACAATGCACTACTATTAAAAGATAAGTCTATAATCTATAATGTTTTTTATTTGTAGTTCTATCATTATTTGAACATATTTACTTTTGAATATTTGATGTGCTGTTTAATAAACGAGCAGGAGTGTTTTATTAGGTTTAAAGCCACTGCACGTGACATATTATGGTTGACATGATTTGCCAATAAGCATATGAACTATTAATGAGTGTTTGAATTAATAATACAAAAGCTGTACTGCAATAATATAAACTTAGGACAATTATAGTCAAATTGCCACGAGATAATTGGTCGACAAGTAGATGTAAAAACCCACCCACTCACTCATAACGTCAATTTTACGGTTTAACCCATAGAGTCGCATTGCAACCTAATGCGCCCTACTTTATTGTTTTTCTCTGCCTAATGTCAGACGATTTCACTCATCAAGAGGAGAGCACTGGCACTTAATGGTTAACTGGCCTATCTGCTCAGGTGTCTAGTTAATTTAACCCATTGAGTCGCATTGCGCCCTCATGCGCCATACTTTATTATTTTACTCTGTCTAATGCCAGACGATTTTACTCTTCAAGGGGAGAGGCATTTAATGGTTAATTAACATACCGAAACACGTTCCTACTTCCATGAATTTCTTGCTTGCATTACGATATATTTAACCGCGGTTCGTTTTCAAACGCCGATGCTGAACGATTTGGTGACCAAAATCAGCGTGTCACAGCATCTTTTTGTAGCGTATGTATTTGTTTGAGACTGTATATATAGCTAGAAGTTTATTGCGTGACTTGGGTGTCGTGACAAATAGAATTCGTCTGAATGTTTGAAATAGATTTTTATTCGCTGTTGAATTGAATTTGTCCTTTAGTAATATTAACTCAGTGGTTTTTGTTCTGATTTAAAATGCATTCACATGTTTGTGGAATACAAAACAATATATAAATACAAAACAATATACATAGAAAACATTTTCAAAATTTGTTTAGGGGTCACACGTCCATATTCATATTGCCACGCATAACGTCGAATCGACGTTTTCACAAGTACCCACCCACCCAATATAGATAACGTCGATCAATCAATTTATCTCAGCAATGCATTAAAATGCTGAGGCTTCAATTCAAAATTATTGACTATTGTACTTGCCTTCATTGGGGCAAACTAATGTAGGATCTTTATTGTAAAATATGAGAAGTTTTATAGGATATGCTTTATTACTATTTTCATACTGAACTATTCTTCTCGCAGAAAAATGGCACGATTCGCGAACACAAATTGACGGGTATTTGACACGAAAAAAATGTTGCTTCACTGAATACTTCAAGTCTTTGACCTCTATTATTTGAAAATACAGCAAGCTGTTCCATTTACTGTTCGGAGTACTCCGGATTTTCGGAACAGAAGACAGTCACATATCGACGTAGACAGTCACGATTCGACGTTACTCCTACGTGGCAACATGAATATGGACGTAGACACTGTAGTTGTTATTCCTTTGAGTAGCTGTCCCCTTACACTCCACTAGACTGCATATGGCATGCTCATTTTCTTTGTTCGATATATTAAATGTTCAATATGTGTGCGGTTCAACGAGTAGGAATTACAGGGGAAAATATCGATCATTAATAAAATAAAATATCGAGTACAATACTAGACTAAATGCTAAATCAACTTACTACTAAGTATTTTGCCAATGCATGCTAAATTACATTGACATTGTAAATATGCGCACGCGATTAAACAAACAAAAATGAAGCAAATGTCTTACTTGGGTCCGTTCTTGTCCCTCAAACAATAGTCGCTTCGGATTGAGGTATATATCCTTTAATTGGTAGATTGCATTGTTCGTAATCATTAGAACACGCGCCCGGACTAAGTGTGTAATTTTCGCCAGCAATGTGATATGGGATGGGTCAACGCTTCATTTGCTATGATTGGCTAATGACTGCCGTTTGCGTGGCAACAGAAGTAGTTTCCTGTTTCACATAAGCTTGTCGTCGCGAACATTTTGCCCTTCGGTCAAATGAACTCTCGTGATTATTCAACTAAATTGACTGTAGGTATTTGCGTGAGGCGACTTACGTAAACATTTTGCCATTGGCTTAAACTGACTGTTGTTATTATTATTTCACTAAATGGTCAAAGGGCCGTATTTCCGTGAGACGCATTTTGCCCTTCGCTGTAGCTGACTGTTGTTATTATTATGAAAATGAAAGGGCTGTATTTGCATGAGACGACGCATTTTGCCCTTCGCTCAAACTAACTGTTGTTATCGGGATTATTATAAGTAATAGCACGGCATTCAGGGCGATTAGTGATTAAATGTACCCGAAAGCCGAGAGTGGTTTAGTAAGGTTTAGTAAGGTTTTACTAAACCTCTCGAGGCTTGAGGGACATTTCATCACTAATCGACCGTAATGCCATGCTATTACTTTGTAATATCATAGTTAACGAGGGAATCGCGCGTGGTGTGTTGCCTGTTTTGAATGCTGTTTGATTGTCTTATGATTGTGATACGAACACTTTTGATATATACGCACGCACAGAAACACATCTCCGTGTTCATTGGCGTTTTAGGCATGCGCATAAACGGAATTTTCTCCCACAATTGAAATGTTCAAGATTAGGGAATAAAAGCTGGCAAAGTGATTGTTCGAATGTGTACGGGACGGTGTCGTCAGATACTGTCCATAGTTTTGCGATGATTTTCGATGAGGTACGCTTTTGTCTTCTAAATTTCCCTCATCAAGCATGCAGGGGAAAATTAGAACTAATTTTACCACGGGCAAAATTAGTTCTAATTTTGCCAGTAGTAAAATTAGTTCTAATTTTACTCCATGTTTTAGTAATGAGGTAAATTAGTGATTAATCGTACCTCGCGAGACAAAGGATTTCGAGGCAACTATGATATTATTGAACTAAACTGTCACAAGGCCGTATTTGCGTGACACAGTCATCCCCTTCGCTCAAACTAACTCTTGTTATTATTGTCATTATTATTATTATTTAAAAGGTTGGGGTCTACCTGAAATTGACAAATTCCGGCTGGTCTACATTGCAAGCTTGTAGCTGGCTAGGAATTTTAGCTAAATGCATAAAACTATATATCATTGGAAAGCTTATTTAACAAGGATGTTAAATATACTATTTTCGTTTTGATGCCTCCAACTACTACTTCCAGAATTTATTTTTAGTCTCAACCTTCATTTCAAAAATATAACGTCTACTTGAGAAAAAATATCTCCCAATGATATGAATCAAATTTTACTGTCCCTAGCCTCCTGCGCAGACGTTGTTAGTGGCCCGAGGCCTCACCTAACGTCTGCTCACATTCGCTATGCATTTGACTTCCCGGCAATTGACCAATCACAATTATCTACACGATAATTGGAAGATCGACCTTCAATGACCTTCACATGCATGGGCTATTATCAACAAGTCTGTAGTATTTTTAAATTTGAAAGTTTTAACACTGCGCATCAGAAAAAGGCTTTTCAGTCTATTATAAACGAAAAGAAGGATGTTTTCGTATATCTCACAACTGACGCAGGAAATCACTTATTTATCACGCCGTTACCGAAGCTATTCGATGTAATATTCGGATTTAAATATTTAATTAAACAAATTGTAAACATCGTAAACATTTAGTAATCGTGGTTTCGCCATTGATAAATTCAATACGAGATCAAGTTAAAAAACTACACGATCTAGGAGGCAGTGCTGTGTCATTATCAAGTTGAATCGAGAGTGATAAAGAAGCGAAGGCATTGGAAGAAGGAAATATTCTGACTGTATTAATATATGGCACAGCAGAGTCGTTGTTGAAGATGGAGACGAATGCTTAATAACAACAAAGTGTACGTATAGCAAAATGGTTTGTGCTTTGGCTATTGATGGATGAAGCTCATGCGATTAAAGAATGGTATGTATTATAATAAATCCTAAAAATGTGGACACAGGAATCGATCGGGCTTGACCATTTTAATAGTCCTTAATATTTTATATTGTTTATTTAAATTGAATTTGTCTTTTTATACATTGCCTCGTATTGTATATTACATGTAGTACTAGCATGCAAGTTTATATGAGCCTTTCAATTATGAGGGGTTTACATCAGAGGGTTGGGGTATGTATATTAACTATAGAGTGGCTCATAAACTTGCTAGTGCTACGTGCAATAGATAATACGAGGCAACGTATAAAAAGAAAAATTCAAGACAATATAAAATAACGACTATTAAAATGGTCAAAGCCGATCGATTCCTGTGGCTTTGAGAGAATTACAAATGCGAACACATGTTTAGGATTTATTATAATACATGCTGAAATGAGCTTCATGCATCAATAGCCAAAGCACAAACCGTTCTGCCATACACTTTGTCTTCAACAATGACTCTGCTGTGCCATATAAAATACAGTCAGAATATGTCCCTTCTTCCAATGCCTTCGCTTCTTTATCGCTCTCGATTCAACTTGATAATGACACAGCACTGCCTCCTAGACCGTGTAGTTTTTTAACTTGGTCTCGTATTGAATTTATCAATGGTGAAACCACGATTACTAAATGTTTACGATGTTTACAATTTGTTTAAATATTTAAATCCGAATATTACATCGAATAGCTTCGGTAACGGCGTGATAAATAAGTGATTTCCTGCGTCAGCTGTGAGATATACGAAAACATCCTTCTTTTCGTTTATAATAGACTGAAAAGCCATTTTCTGATGCGCAGTGTTAAAATTTTAAAATTTTAAAATACTACAGACTTGTTGATAATAGCCCATGCATGTGAAGGTCATTGAAGGTCGATCTTCCAGTTATCGTGCAGATGATTGTGATTGGTTAATTGCCGGGAAGTCAAATGTGTGGCGAATGTGAGCAGACGTTAGGTGAGGCCTCGGCCACTAACAACGTCTGCGCAGGAGGCTAATGTGTTCTATGATCATGATTTTTTGTGTGTGTTTTGATGTTATGTATTCAGGTGAATATAATGTTATATACAGCGCGCACAAAGTTGTTTTTTTTATTCGCAAACGTAGAAAATCTGATTCAACTTACCTTGCGACTTTCGACTTGCCTGGTATCGCCGATTTACTGTTATCTTCTGGCAATTGCCTTGGTACAGAAGAACTCTGAAAGTCAAACATGATATACATGTACTTATATAAAGGACGGGAGACAAAAAGAGTATTAGTATGTACTATTTAGAAGTTTATGTAAATTAAAGTTTACAAACATGATTTTTTTATCACAAATAAAACCACCAACACGGTAGTGATTTCCTGTGTCTTTTCCTCATGAATTATTAAAATTTTGGTAAATATGTAGCATTAAATTTTTTTAGTTATCTGGCATCTACCAGATCACCCAACACAAGAATACTCGTTAATTAATAGTATAGTACACACTGTAACTCACCGAAGGATTAAGTACGGGACAACTCATTTTCCGAAGTTGAAAAGCGATAGATGACACTTGATAGATATCAGGACGAATATGCGGATCAGGTTCTAATATGTAACCTTAAAACAAAACATAAAAATATTATAGAACTAGGCTAACTAGCTCTATTATTTTTCTGGATAAAAAGTTGCTAAATTAAAAGCTAACCTTTTATTAACCCATTAAGATGCAATGCACTCAGGTGTGCCCTACTTTGTTGTTTTACTCTGTCTAACGCCCGAGCTGTGCAAACTCCAGTTATTTTAGCCCCGGGCGAGGAAATTTTAAGGAAATTTCATATTTAAAAGTGGAAGCAGGCGAAAGTATTTCAGTGTAATTTCATAATTTATTTTACTCCCTTTCGTTGAAACCATATATTATTAAATAAAATTAATATATCGGCCAGTTTGTGAGTGAAATCGAATCGGAGCAAGTAATTCAACTTTATAGCAACTTCAAATCATTCAACAACTTAATTTTTTCATTACCAAAAGTTCAATGAAATATGAAACAATTTTTCATAATTTTGTCTGCCCGGAGTTCTCCAACTCCGGCTCCGGCAAAATATGCCGGAGCTCCGGCGCACAGCTCTACCGAGAGTCTTACTCTCTGTAATCTCGAAAGCTTTGGAATAATACTACTTCTTCATCCAATAACTTACGTATAAGGCTATGCATCTCTTTGGAGTATCTCGAGTTTTCTGGGATTGTAAACTGTCCGTTTTGTATGGCAAGAACACTCTCACCAAATGGAACAGTAAAGAAACACAGCTTGTAGAGAAGACAGCCCAAAGCCTAAACATTTACAAGATTTATATACAGTAAGATAACAAGCTTTCGTTGGTATAGGGATGAAACTACTTGAAAATATAAGGAGAATTTCGACGTTTCGAGCGAAGGCCCTAATTATCCTTTCTCACGATGACGAATAACCGCCATTTTTGGGTGGCATCTAATTCTCGTTAACCAATGCAGACAATTAAAACAATGTGAAAAGCAATTTTTCAAAATAAACTAAACATTTACAAAGCAAATTTACCACCATTCGTCCAAAAATTTATAAAAAGTCGCTGTTATATGTGGACTTATCTCGCAGATTGCCACCCAAAAATGGCGGCGTGAGAGAGGCTAATTCGGCGTTATACGCCATTTTCACAATGTTTAGCCAGCAATTTCACAATTCAGATCAGTCAAAAACGTAACTATTATATATATAAAAGATTGTTCAACTTCAAAATTTTGTTCAAGAAAAATTGGGCATCAGATAAGTGTTGCGAGCATGTCATGTAGCCTATATCTGTAAAAGATATATTTGTCTGTTTTCAGTGTGGATTATAACGTTTTTGCTTAGGTCTGACAAATGTCCGATCAACAAGACTGTTGCTCGGACATTGAAAAAGAATGGTCGGCCAACTACTTCAACCATTTTTACGAAAAAAACCCCCATCTTTTTGTAAGTAGTGAGTATTGGAAACGCTATAGACTTACTATCGAGATTCTGTAACTTGAGAGAGTATTTGCTAAAAGAGAAGCTCAATGACAAAGTTTCCTCTGAATGCTTTTTTCATCCAAATATTTATTGTTTGCATGGTACACTAATAGGTATAGTATGCTTTTCAAACCGTACTTTTTACATAAGCTACTTTCAATTAAAATGAACATTGTCTATTTTATTTGATCCGTCAAAATGTCCGTGCAGAATGAAATTGATCGGTCATTCGGTATTTTTGTTTGGCAAATAGCCGACTGCCGACCATTATAATCCCCACTGTCTGTTTTTAGTACGCAAAACAATGTCAGGTGACTTGCAAGTTTCAATTTAATTCAGCTGGCGCTAGGCAACGTGAACGTCACTTAAGAAACACGATAGTCTGAATGTCGCAACTGAAATTCTCAATTTCATTAAAATGCCAAATTTTTTAACCTGTGGTTAACACTCTGTACACCACAAATACAAACAGAGCTACTATAGTAGTAGTAGTAGGTCATTCATTCGAATCTTCAAACCAATTTAAGCACTTGTTAAACAAGGATGAGTTGATGAGAATTGGCAAGCGAGAGTTTGTATGAGAGTTTTCTGGTCTTAATTCCTAATCTCCTTACCCATATATCCGACTTTGTGTAAATAATCTTCCCACTGTAAAGGTCGACCATCTCTGGTGCTCGATACGACAGAGTTGTATACCTAAACGAAAGTAAAATTTCTTTAGAAACAAATGAACAAGCACACAAATCACATTTATCTGAAACAAATTGCTTGGAACAGATTTATTAAGTGGGCATTTTGGCCTCACCTAAATGCTGTTGAATTATTCCTAAGTCATGATCTTGTTAGACAAAAAGTGAACTACTAGTGCAAACAATGCGTATCTACTGTAGACTTTCTTTTGAAAATAAGATATATTTTACAAAATACCTCTGAATTTCTTCCTCCACTTCAGACAATTTGCTTTCCTGAAATGATCAAACGTCAAGTATAGTGAACAAGTAGAAACAGCTATTTTATTGAAATGTTTCATCACTTCTTAAGGAATTGAATATTTTGTCTAATGATTCAGCATTACCTTCGGGTCGACAGGTGTTGTTGAAGCGCTACCGTAATCACAAAGGACAAAATCTCCTTTTGAATTTCTTAAGATATTCTCAACCTAGTGGAAACGAAAGAATAATAAGTCAGCGCTCTCTTTTTGACAAGTAAAATTATCTGGCATCATGCCTGTACATTTTTTGCAAGTAGCCAAAAAATATTTTCAGTTAGCAAATTACGACAGGGGACCGGGCAACGAAGAAACTTTTTGAGTTATGTTTCATATTGTCAAAATTGAGTGTCCACTAATTTGCTCAAACCCAATTAGTCGAAAATTTTCATATATCAAGTCGAAAACGGAGTTCTCCTTCTGAGTTTTGGCATTTGAAAACTGAGTTTTAGCATTTGAAAACGGAGTTTTGGCATTTGAAAACTGAGTTTTAGCATTTGAAAACTGAGTTTTGGCATTTGAAAACTAAGTTTTGGCATTTGAAAACTGAGTTTTAGCATTTGAAAACAGAGTTCTGGCATTTGAAAACTGAGTTTTGGCATTTGAAAACTGAGTTTTAGCATTTGAAAACGGAGTTCTGGTATTTGAAAATGGAGTTTTGGCATTTCAAAACTGTGTTTTGGCATTTGAAAACGGAGTTTTAGCATTTGAAAACGGAGTTCTGGTATTTGAAAACAGAGTTCTGGCATTTGAAAACTGAGTTTTAGCATTTGAAAACGGAGTTGTGGCATTTGAAAATGGAGTTTTGGTATTTGAAAACGGAGTTCTGGCTTTTGAAAATGGATTTCAGAGAAATTTGAGGCCTGGGTGTCATGCATCTAATTAAACAGAACATTACCTTAAGATCGCGATGCACGACTGGCGGCTGAGAATAATGCAATGTAGCAACTGCTTCGCAAACATCCGTGAATATCCTCAAGACCATCTCTTCACTCAACCCACTGTTCAAGTTTTCGTTCATAAGTTGAATTACATGACCATCTAATGAACGGTAAATACAAGAATCACAGGCAGATCTACCGGAGGAGGGAGGCGAGTGGTGTATGGGGGTGTGCCACTGCATATATATATGGTGATCACCCAGTGACCTCCATATATACTTGGAGTGAGAACTCAAGGTCAAGGTAGAGTTGGGCGTCAGTTCCAATCTTGTATCTACTGTCTTTGTCTGCGCAGTTAATACAAAGCTGTGTACAAGGAATGTACTGAAATTTCACATTTTCGATATTTTTTTATCTTGATTTTTTATCATAATTTCAATATTTTTAAATTAATATTGAAATTTTTTTTTATGAACTGTCAACTTGTTTATCAATACAATCCTTTAGAACGGAACTGGAATTAGCCTTGAGAACAGAGACAGATTTTCATATTTTCGTTCGGGGGTGGGGGTGGATAAATATCTGGGGGGTGCTGCTGCTTGCTTTGGCCGGGGCCTGGAGGCAACGCCCAGAAAGGCCAAGGAAAAAGTTTAACAAAATTTGTTTTCTAGGCCTGCATGGCGAGATCTGAGACCATAATATTGGTAATTTTACAAGTTTAGTAGTAAGAATAATCAAATATGAAACTATCAAATCAAAATATATATAATTTGCGGGGGTGCAAAAACTGTTGGGGGTGGTGCCAAATGCCTCTGGGGGGGGGGGG
>CACRXK020004689.1:0-30689 GCA_902702795.2 Paramuricea clavata | reverse complement strand
CCCCTTTAGGATATTCGCCCCCCCCCCATATATGCGATGTGGTTTATTCAAATAATTTCGTGATACTTTCATCTTATTAGTGCCTTAAGGCCCATACAGACTGGACGGTATTTGGCAACGCGACGCGAATTTTCAGTTTTCAATGACATTTAACTTTAATATTTTTCATTGTTTTTCCAATATTCGGGACCACTTAGCAATTTTAGCTATTTGGTCTGCATACCTTGTAAAATTTTTATCCGTTGACGGTTTTATTTGTTTTTGAAAACTGAAAATTCGCGTCGCGTTGCCGAATCGCGTCCGGTCTGTGTGGGCCTTTACACGTTTGAGAATTTAACTTTGCAAAACTAAAGCTTTTTTGTCTTTTTGAAACCTATTATTGGAGTATTGGCAAGTTTTACCATTCAGAGATTTACAAACTAATATTGAAAGCCACTGAATATTGAGGTTGACGAACTTAATGAAACAATAGCTTCCATTCAGGGTAAAATTAGTACTGTTGAAAAGATTAATGACCAACTGCGAGCCTCAAATATGTGCATAAATTTAGAGACAGCGAACAGTATTAAACCTAACCACATTGATGAGAAGTCCGTCTCCTTTAATTATAATTCATATCGTACAAAGTTGACAATTTCTAAACAAAGCCAAACCGAACATCAAGATCACAACAACCGCACATTTAACGATCTTCCAGTTACCGAGTTTCAAGACACCGGCGCTTCTCTTCAGACAGAACCAAACTTATTGCCTGCACTAGATGTCATAGGCGTACGGGCACATTATTTTTTGGGGGGCTGGGCTGAATTTGCCCGAATGACATGACGTCATAGATTTCGTGACGTCATCATAAAATTATATTATCTAAGACGACTACAAATGAAAGACTTTCCTTTGAAGGTTGATATAAAAAGAAATATGTCGTCCCTAGCCATTTCAATTAGAAGCTAAATATATGACATTACGATTCACAAAGAAAAAAGAGAAAGTTACTAACGTAACAACATTTTTTGGTATAAAATGGGTAATTGGACAAGTACTGGTGCAAGATATTGTGTAGCTTAAATAATGAGAGGACCAGAATTCCAAAAATTGTTGTTCTTAATTTCTTAACTCCGACTCCTGTGATGAACATGTACGTAAAAACCTAGGGAAATTACGATTATATAAAAACTAAAAAAGGTGGAAATTTTATGGGACACGATAAAAGGCGAGGATAAGGAGCAAGAGATTAAAGTTGAGGAGGAAGGCAACCCTGTCTGCGTTTCGACCTAAAGATGGTGTAACATTTTCACTGTCCGTCACCGTATTCTGTTCACTATTTTCTTTGAGCTGTGACAGTGAATTTAATTCATCAATATCAATGAACGTTGTCATTGGTTCCGTTTGCTCTTCGCTCATGAGTTCCTTCACATTTTTCTCAGATAGATCTTCATCAAAGACACCGTGACTGCAGAATCTTTACTACCACTCGATCAGTTCCAAGTAGGGATTCAGTTCCTTGGTTGTCATGTTACTTTTTACAAAGAAAGTGATTAATTTTCAACTGGGATGGATCCGATGATTCCATCACTGGATGACATTTTACTTTTTTACCATTGTGAACCAATCGAGAATGCACCTCTTATAATCACTGTCGATTTCCTCAGTTGCATTCCTCGCACCGAACGCGATGTCGGTACTGTCTCTTACGAGATGCCATTGTAATCTTCTAGGCGATTGTTTCTATAGCGATCGTGGAGTTAATGGTCGTAAAATCAACAATTTCTTAATGATTGTAAAAAAATCGCGCACTTTTATGTCTATCTAAAAGTCTAAAATTAGTCACATTAGGTCATTGTACAGTATTTGTACGGTTACGTTAATGTCAATTATAATGTGTATCTATTTTCAGTGACTGGTGTGTCATAGTGCCCAGGGCCAGAGACTGTATTTAGCAACCAATGCTATCAAGGGAGATAAACCGCATTACTGATCCGATTGTTACTACGCACACTTATACCACACCATTGCAATATGTGCAGCTATATACTATATACTTATATAGTTTAATAGTTGTATAGCCTACATTATGCTAGGTAAACTGCTGAATATTATATAGACATGAATACAGTAGCGACATTTTATTAGTTGCCATAGCAATTGTTCCTTCGTTCTAGCCGTTTCTGTGGGGATTTTATACGTCTGTGGTATGTGCGTAAAAATCAAAACCAAATCCGATTAAGTTAGAGCACTTGACCTTTAATAAATGTTAACCTGACGCAACATGCTTGAATCCAGATCCAGCTATGCGATCTATGGTAGTAATAAATATACACAAGTGCATGATTGAACCTGTAAAAGTTGAACTTATTGAAATAATACTTCTGTTCCGCTTTATGGATCAATATATTCGTCTAACCACCAGACCGTCGTTGCCCGAATGACAAGACAATTTTTGCCCGAATAGGATAAATTCTCAAAAAATTGGGGGGGGGGGGCTGCAGCCCCACCCTCCCGTACGCCTAATCGCCTATGCTAGATGTTAGCGGTACCAACGTTTCTTTTATGGCAGAGAATAATCCACAAAAGAGTTGTAACAATGCTGATTGTTACATACCTGTTATTGACAATCAACCTACTGCCTTATTGAGAACTGGCCAACTGAACGTTCTCAACCGCGCGAAAATGATAGTTTATCACATAAAGGGCTTAAATAAGCCAAGCGTACTACAATATACACCAAATCGAAATCACTTAATCCAGAAGGAATCAAGTATTACGTCGGCAAGCCAATTAAGTAAGCACTACGATGAAAACCATAAATTAAGTTATTCTGATTGGATAAATCGACTCCCTTTGCCGGATTGAGCAGTTTTCTAAAGCGCTAAACCAACATGATGAAACAAAAGACAAAGCGAATAAACAAAGAAAAACTCATTTTAAGAAATTACAAAATGGACTCGAGAAACCCCCACGATCGCAAAACAGTAGTCATTCCCTTTTGATACGTACACCTGTTACTCCTCCAAGCGACGTAGCACATCAAAATGTTCGGATACGGCGTTCGTACCACCGTGCTCCCGATTGGTACAGACATTTAGATCTGGTCAGCCGGATAACCAGAATGTAACGTTGCCGTTCTATATTATCCCCGTCCGAGTTTCCCACCGTCATACGAGAGTGACCCGTCCAAGTTATTACCCGTCAGGGAAAGTTTCCATGTATGGTATGAAGCAGCTGACAAACAAGGTAACACTATACGGATTTGTTTACTTGATTTTTCCAAGGCGTTTGATCGATTAGATCATAACATTCTTTTGAAAAAATTGAAAGACATGGAAATTCATCCCGTGTTACTCAACTGGATCGCAAACTTTCTAACAGACAGACAACAAAGAACCCGTGTTGGTCAGTTCTTTTCTGAGTGGTTAAACGCCGGCGTTCCACAAGGAACAAAGCTTGGCCCGCTATTGTTTTTGATTATGATCAATGACTTGGCTGTGGCGGATGAAACTGTTAAATTTGTCGATGATACTAGCCTTTGGGAAATAATATCAAACAATTCCCCCGTCCCATTTACCCGCTAACATCATCAGCTGCTCTGAATGGTCATCGGTCGATAATATGAAGTTAAATGTATCAAAGACCAAAGAATTGCGTGTTTGCTTTTCTAAGCTTATTCCATTGTTTGCCCCTATTACCATCCATGGTCAAGAGGTCGACGTCATCCGAGGCCAAATTATTGGGCGTTGTTCTTTCAGACGATCTTAAATGGATCCGACATATTGACTACATTTGCAAGAAAGCCGCGAAGCGTTTGTATGGTCTGCGCCTTCTTAAAAGAAATTCTTTACCTTTTCATATCCTGATCTCTACCTATTGCACATGACCATGGATGGTAATAGGGGCAAACAATGGAATAAGCTTAGAAAAGCAAACACGCAATTCTTTGGTCCTATAACAAGCATTATCAACTCTTCCTTTAGCGAAGGGCGTCTCCCTCCATCATGGAAAAGTGCCGATATTGTTCCTATTCCTAAACAGAAACAAGTCCGGGACATTAACAAAGATTTACGCCCAATATCGTTAACACCGGTTCTATCCAAAGTAGCCGAAGAGTTTGTTGTAGAGGGGCATGTGCGACCGGCTGTAATAAAGAAGATCAACGATAACCAATTCGGATGTATACCGAAATCTTCCACTACGCAAGCTTTACTCAGCATGGTGCATACTTGGACCAAACATACTGACGGTTCTGGATTAGCAGTGCGGGTCGTCCTTTTCGACTATAAGAAAGCATTCGACCTGATAGACCACAGTATCCTGGCTTCTAAGTTGTCCACCCTCAACTTACCGCATTCTATCTTGAGCTGGATATTAGACTATCTTAAGAATCGCAAGCAAAGGGTTAAACTTGGTCAGGACTGTAAATCTGAATGGGGTGATATACCAGCAGGGGTACCCCAAGGGACCAAGCTGGGCCCGTGGCTTTTCGCCTTAATGGTCGATGATATCGATGTCACCAACACAGATCTATGGAAATATGTAGATGATACTACAATCGCGGAAAATGTTGCAAAGAACCAGGCAAGTAGAATCCAAGTCGATGTTAATGAGCTTATAACAAAATCGGGTGAGAATAAATTCCAATTAAATGAAAAAAAGTGTAAAGAAATGCGAATATCGTTTGCAAAGTCGCCTGCAGATTTCAACCCAATCATCGTTAACGGAAAAGCTATCGAGCAAGTTTCATGTGTCAAGCTACTTGGATTGAACATTACGAGTGACCTGAAATGGAACCACCATATATCGGAAATATCGCGAAAAGTGTCCAAAAGACTCTACTTCCTCAGACAATTGAAGAGAGCAAGAGTCGCTAATAAGGATCTGGTAATCTTTTACATCACATGCATTCGGCCCGCCATGGAATACGCCTGCCCTGTCTACCATAATTCACTGCCCAAATATTTGTCTGATGAACTTGAAGCCCTACAGAAGCGCGCCATGAGAATTATTTTCCCATTTGCTTCTTATCTTGAAGCATTAGAACTCGCTAAATTAGAGACAGTGTATATTCGTAGACAGACTCAAACAACTAACCTTTTTCAGGAAATTAGTAATAATCCAGAACATAAACTATATCGATTTTTACCGAAGTTAAATAAATGTAATTTTAAGCTTAGGAATACTCGTAAATTTCAAGTTCCTGTCTGTAAAACTAACAGACTTCAGAACAGCTTTTTTTATAGTAATTGTACATAGTATAGTCGTACTTAGATCTTTTAATTGTATTTTTGATGTTATTGTAAATTCCTAATCTAATTCGGCTCAATTTTGGCTGTAAATTTTGGAATCATTAAACTATCTATCTATCTATCTATCTATCTATCTATCTATCTATCTATCTATCTATCTATCTATCTATCTATCTATATTCGACCAATTGTGGAATATGCTTGTCAGGTGTGGCATTATGACCTTCCTCAGAGTGATCAAGTTGAAAAAATCCAAAAAAGGGCATTAAAAATTATTTTTCCTGGAACTACCTATGCTGAATGTTTGCTTAAAGCAAACTTAATGACTCTTTATGAACGTAGAACAGTTCTTTGCAAGCGCCTTTTTTCGAAGATGTTGGAACCCACTCATAAACTCAATGCCTTAATACCGCCTAAAAATCTTCAAAGTTATGATCTGAGGTCTTATTCCAACCTATTAGTACCTGGGTGTAGAACTGAACGTTTTTCGAACAGTTTCATTCCTGCTACGTCTCGTGCTTATAATAATAAGTAAACTTTAGTTTTATATTATCGTAATTTTTATCTAACTTACCTACTTTTACCTGTAAATATAGAATAGATTGAATACCTATGTTCTTATACCTTGTAATTCCAAAGTAATTCAGTTGTTACTGCTAGTTTGGAAATTTATAAATTGGAAATTTAATAATAATAGTAATCCATTACCAACCTAGTTCCCAGGCTTTATAGAAAAATTTATAGAAAAATTTTTATTTAAAAAAGTGGTTCAGTATGACTGAGTAATTGTAGTTAAGAGAATGATAACGTCCAAAGATTTGTTCGATTCTTGCCACCATTCCTGCGCATCAATTTCCCCATCTGTTATAAAACCTGAGCCCGCCACGCAAGGGTATTCTAACACACGTTATCGTTCTCATTCCAAAGCTGTATGTGTAAGGCTACTATTTATTACTATTAAAGCATATTTATATATATTTAATGTATATATTTATACACTGAAATAAATTTCATCATCATTCATCACTTACATGAAATTTCATCATCATTCATCACTTACATTCACCACTGACTAAAAATGAAACTTTGGCCATCAAGCTTTTGTTGGATTTTACGCCAGCCTCATCTGAAAGAGAAAAATGTATATTTGGATGGTATCATAATTATTGTCCACCCTGATTCAGATTACGGTTGCGTGTTGCGAAATCTAACCACGCAACTGATTCAGATTGCAGCTGCATGTTGCGACATCCAACCATGCACCGACTAAAAATGAAACTTTGGCCGGCAAGCTTTTGTTGGATTTCACGACAGCCTCGTCTGAAAGAGAAAAATGTATATTGGGATGGTATCATATTGTCCTCCCTGATTCAGATTGCGGCTGCATGTTGCGAAATCCAACCATGGAAAGTCTTTACATTTGACCAAAACCCAAGTTCTTTCAACACTCAGTCTCTCATGATCGTTTGGAAGTGAAATAATTATACCTCTCGACGGTTCGACAAAAGATCCTTGGTTAGGAATACACAAACTTATTTTTCACCCTGCTCGGTTTCCTTTGTTCTTATCGGGGAATATATTCAATATTCCCCTCTAATTAATTTCCATTTAATAATCCCCTCTTATATTCACCTGCAATGTCTTTGCAGCACAAAAAAAGAGAAAAAACAACATAACGAAGGCAATATGGCATTAAGAATTATTTCTATTCGACTCGTTAACGCGACCTCACATATCCCCATTAAATCACATATCCCCTCGTTGCCTCAAAATAACTTATACAAACCGCGCTCAAACAAAGGCCCACAGTAATTGGTTTATAATGATGTGGTGTTCCAGCCACTCATTTTAATAAGGAATTAATATCTAATAAACCTCATACCCGGCGGAGGGGTTTAACCCCGTTTATTCTACTTTTCCAGTGCATGGGAGGCGGAGAGGGAGTCCTCCAAGCCTTTCGGGTTCCACCGCCCATGCATGTAAGATATATTCACATATTTTCCAGGTGCAGGAATTACAAAACCTTCAGTTTAATTAAGACCAAGCCATATACATCATGAAAGTACAATATACTTTTAATTGTAATTTTAATTTTATGAGAAAATAAGAAATTAATACAGTCATTGCGTAGAACTCCCAATGTGAAGCAGTCGACATTTTCCCAACTACAAGGGAGGCCTAGGGTTGGTTAGTTAATTAGCATTGATTCCCTGATATGACCGTGACCAGGGGCGTAGGAAGCACCTGGAGTTTGGTGGGGCACCGGCTTGTAGGGGCACATTACTATCGGAAAGGGCACCTAAAAAGGGGGGGGGGGAGAAATTTCTCCTGAGGAAAATTTTCCGTCGTATCATACCGAAATTTATGTTTGTGACCTAATTTTTAAAAAAAATTTGTAAATTTCCACACAAAAACGGCACCTATTGTTTTAATTTAGTATTTACAGCGACATTAGCTTCTACAAAAGGGGCACTTTTCCTCACAAAAAAGGGCACTTTTCAACACAAAAAGGGCACTTTTTATCACAAAAAAGGGCACTTTTAGTCCTTTAAAAAAATTTGGGGGGGCACGTGCCCCCCTTGCCCCCCCGCTTCCTACGCCCCTGGTTAGAATAGATTACTATACGAAGTGCAATCATGCTTAACATTGGCTATAAAACAAGGGGATCTCAATAGTTCAGGGTCAGTTTGTTAAACGCGGCGCCCGTGTATGTTAGTCGGAAAGACATAGTTGTGTATACATGTGTGTATATATAGGTAGGAAGCAGCAATATTGTGCCACTGATTCTGTTTTAGCGCTTTTCCCCACCGGACCTCTCCCCAAGGAACGTTTACTCCCTCGCTCCTCGGCTTACGGGCTCGCATTTCCCAAACTATCTACCTGTAAGCCAATGGGAGCATGAGGGCAGTTAGAATAGATTACTATTTTGCTCAATACGTAATTTGGTTTTTGATACATTCGCACTTTTATCTTTTCTAATTTCGTTTAAAAAGTAACCAACTATTTTAACCAAATACTTCGTATTTTGACCACCGCTTTGAACTTAAAAATTATTGGGGGTGTTAATCCCTCCCCCCACCCCACACCACACACAGACACACACACACATACACACACCCGGAAGCGATCTCCCCGGCTTCTTTAGGACTAAAAACGCGAAAATATGCTTTGACCCATACCATTCACAGCTGATCAACAAGTTTTGTTGAGTTGCAAACAATTAAAAACTAAAAGACAGATTGCAATAACTTACTTTAACTCGTAGTCACAATAAGAATAAGAGTAACGCATATATTGTTATGTAATAATAATAATAGATATGGCAATACATTCAAACTTACTTCCAGCCCATGTTTCGGTACAATAGCCACCAAAGATCAAATTTTTACCACCCGTCACAACTTTAACGATCACTAAACTTGGTTTTTTCTCGTTGCATTTCTCATGAAATGTCGGAGCTGCCCAACCATGTTCGGTGCCTCGCCAACATATTCTCCATGTTCCTGTTCCTGGCAACCATTCTGCCAGTTTATTATCCAATTCGACAGGTTCATTAGCCAGTATCATTGATTCGCCGAATGGACCTAAATATATGAATTTAACTTAAGTATGCAGTATATTACGTATATACTGATCTATCAAAAACAGGTAGCTCTAATTTAGCGTGCTCTTGTACACGCAGTAATAGAAGTAAAAGTTGTTATACTAGTAAAAGAAAAGGGCTTCAGCTTTTGCGTAGCATCTTTCAATGCAAAAATGACCAAATATAAGACGATTGACATTGCCAGTAAAATCATGGTTTTATTTTCCTTTCATGTGCATGCTTTCGGGCAGGCTACGCCACTGGTTCAAACTATACATCATACAAAAACAGCAATTGCAACGTTCGAAAGAGGAGGACTTCCACTTTCCAACGATACCAATTTGCATATATTATGCTATAAAAATATGTTGCAATTATGCATAAACTTATTTACCAGTTCAAATTTCAAATATGTCAACAATTCAATCAATTAATCAATCAATCAAGGGTTTATTATAAAATTGTCGCGCTCGAAACCGAATTGCGAAGTTATTTACAACATTTGCTTAAAAAAATCAATATTAAAATGTACCTTGTATTACATGCATATTATGTTACAACAATTATTTTATGAATCTGTGAATTAATACAGAAAGATAAATGTACTTTTATATTTACAAAATTTACAAATTATGCGATCGAAGACGAAGTAGGGATTTAATAAGTGCAAAATATACTCGTAGCAAAAGAAATGGTAAAACTCCACTGCGCTTAAGAACTCGTAAGATGTGTAATCTTTTTTATGCTTTGGTTACTATCTCACTGATATGCAAATCCCACTTCAGATTATTCTGGATCGTTAAACCTAATACTTTCTGGGATTCTATTCTTTCAAGACTAATATTTTCAACAACTAAGGTGGGTGGAGGCTGCTCAATATCTCGTCGAAAGGAGATGATCAACTCCTTACACTTTTGGGGGTTCAATTTCATATTATTGGTGCTTGTCCAATCACCAATTGCGTCCAATTCGTTTTGTAGTATAGATACCTCTCTTGTTGGGACAATCTCAGATATCGTTAATCATTATGACAAATCATTAATCATTATGACAAAAAGAATTGGACCCAATTTGGTACCCTGTAGGACCCCAGCACTAGCTGAAAATCATCGAGACACGCACTATCCCAGCTTAACACACTGGAGGCGATTTAAAAGGAAGCTACAAATCCAAGGGATTATTGAAAGGCGCCCTCCCAAATCGATCAATTTTGTTATAACAATATTGTGGTCTATTCTATCGAAAGCTTTCCTAAAGTCCAGAAAGCAATCCCTAAGGTAATGACCTGGGTTGTCCATTTTAGAAATCCAGTTGTGGATAAGATCTAGAAGACAAAGGGTGGTAGATGTTCCC
The DNA here is from genome assembly GCA_902702795.2 of Paramuricea clavata. Lineage (NCBI taxonomy): Eukaryota > Metazoa > Cnidaria > Anthozoa > Malacalcyonacea > Plexauridae > Paramuricea > Paramuricea clavata. Next base: position 20,516 of record CACRXK020004689.1, on the reverse strand, counting down.
TTCAGGCTGCCATACTGACGATTATCGATTTGTCCGCCTATGTCCTCAACCATCCAACTCACCACAAAATCTTCGAGTACCTTCGATAACACAGGGGTAAGTGCGATGGAGCGGGCGGATATCGCCCTCAACCTGAGTTTGTTTCGCTTTTGGAATGGGTATGATGCTAGAATCTTTCCATAAGACAGGTACTAGTCCAGAGAAAAAGATGTATTAAATATTGATGTAATTGGCTCAGCAAGTTCATAGGCGAACTCTTTTAAAATTCGTGATGGAATACTGTCCGGGCCCATAGCTTTATTATTCTGAAGTTTTAAGACTCTTAAAACTTCAGACTAATAAGGCTATGGGCCTGGACATCAAGAGCAAACCTCATGAGGATGAATTGAATGTTGGAAGGCTTGAAATATCAAGTGGTGGGATTTCCCTTGCTACACTTACGAAGAGTCATTTAGAGACTCTACCAGTTCTCCTTCCGATAATAACTGGCCGTCACGCTCAATTGTAAACTGAGGTTGACTTTTCGCTCAGCCTGGCATTGTAATAGTGTGCCACCATTGACGAACAATTACCCGAAGTTTTAAGTATGTAGCATAAATAGAAGTACTTTTATGAATAAACTATGTAGCAGAGTAAAATTTACATTTTCTGCTCGCTGTTAAACATCCCGTTTTATATTAACACATGCACACATTTAAGTACAGTAGATTAAAACACATTTAATAAAACTGTTATCTCTTTTATACATAGGTACTATCAGCCCGCATTAATGTTCCATGATAAATACTTCTTGTTACATCCTTTCTTCTTTAAAAGGAGATAGAAAACTATACAAACTTTTTTTAGATTTTTTTAAAATTACAACAATATATACACCTAAATGTTGTATTACTAGTTCAAATATTTAAGTTTATTATTTAATCTTGTTCGTATTTCAAAACACAAATGATACATAGTCTTTCAAATACGCAGGTCTATTTACTAACCGTCCTGAACGTGTTCGTATTTCTACTTTTTGTTCTCTTTGACAATCTACCGCTTGTTTTGACTGCCTTTCTTCAGTCTGGTTCAATTCTCTATTTTCGTCTGTGTGAATTTCTGTTTGATGTGTCTCATCAACTTCATCTTCATCTTCAGTTGTTTTTCTCAGGTGACTTCGATTTCGTCTCAGAACTCGTCCATCTTGTGTTTCAACTTCATATGATCTAATACCAACTTCTGCTTTCACAGTCGCTTTGACTGACGGGCTTTTCTTAAGACCTTGTCCGTGATCTTGAATTCTTACTTTGTCTTCTTTCTTTCTTCTTTTTCTCCTCTGTTACAATACTTCGCTTGACGTTCTTGGCCTTTCACAATTTCTTGATCGTGATTCTCTACAACTCTTGGTGCCAACAACTTTGATGTCGTTGGGAGCAATGTTTTTGTTCTTCGCGACATTAGTCTTTGTGCTGGGGAACTTTCACTTCCTTGCGTTGGTGTATTTCGATAATCCAGCACCGCTAAATACACATCTGCATTATCTTTCTTCGCTTTCTTCATGAGACGTTTCACTGCTTGGACTGCGTTTTCTACACGACCGTTGCTCTGAGGATGTCTGACACTTCCAACTCTTGCTGAACTTATGATACTCCTCGGACACGAACTGCGGACCATTGTCGGACATACACACATCTGGAACTCCGTACCTCGCGAATTGAGATTTCATCTTCCGAATCACTGTTTTCGCCTTGACATTCTCTAGAAGATCTATTTCCCAAAAACCTGGAAAATAGTCAACAGTTATCAGATAATTTCGTTCATTAAACGTAAAAAGGTCAACTCCGACTTTTGCCCATGGTCTATTGGGCACTTCGTGAGATCTCAGTGTTTCTTTGGATTGCTTATTGTCAAACGATCTACATACATCACACTGTGCAGTGTGATCTTTAATATCTCTGGTCATTCCTGGCCAATAGATTCTCTTGCACGACGTAGACATCCGTCTGCCCCTATATGAGTCGAATGAATACGTTGAATCATCTGCTTTCTCAGATCATTCGGAACTAACACTCTTTCACCTCGAAAAATCAAACCTTCTTGAACTGTCAATTCGTCACGTACACCAAAATATTGTCTCGCTTGCCCTGGAACGTCGCTTCTCTTATCTGGCCAACCCTTCAAAATTACTTTCTTCAGCTCTTGCATACGTTCATCAGTTTCCATACTCGCTCTGATATCATCCAATCTTGCTGAGTAAACGAGTAAACTGCGCATCACATTGATCGACTCTACTTCAATCTCGACCGGGGTTCCTCCTTCATGAAGATACACTCGACTCAACGTGTCAGAAAGCTCCATATTCTTTTCACTTCGATACACCAAATCAATATCATATCCTTGCAATCTTAACAACATTCTCTGCAATCTTCTTGGAGCCATATGTAGGGATTTTTTCATTATACTTTCCAATGGCTTATGATCAGATTGGACTTGCACTGGACGACCGTATGTGTACTGGCGAAATTTCTCCAAACCAAAGAGCACGGCCAGAAGCTCTTTCTCGATCTGAGCATAGTTGACTTCTGCTCGAAATAACGCTCTACTTGGAAGCGCAAGCGGCTGTCCATTTTTGGAAATAACTGCTTCCAAGCCTTTTTCAGATGCATCACATTGTAGAGTAAGCTCTTCACTAGGCGGTAATACTTAAGGATCGTTATCTCGCCAAATAAATGTTTCATTGTGTCAAATGCTAGTTGTTGTTCCCCGGTCCATCGCCACGCTGTATCTTTATGAGTTAGTTTCCTCAAAGGTTCACATACTCCACTCAGGTTCGGCAAGAATATTTGTAAATAGTTCACAAAACCAATCAATCTACGAACTGCAGCTACATCTGTTGGCTTAGGCATCTCTAAGATTGCTCTCACCTTCTCTGGATCAGGCTTCAGTCCTTCGTCTGTCAACAAATGACCCATGAATGTAACTTCATTACAACTCATTTTGACTTTATCTGCATTCAACGTGGTGTCCTTCTCACGACATCGACGCATTAATGCATGAACTTTCACATCATGTCTCGCTGTGCTTCTTCACGCGTAGCACCGTTGCCAATCACCAGGATGTCATCGTGAATTGCTACCACTCCTGGAAGATTCTCTATAACACGATGTTGGCGTCGTTGAAACTCTTCTGGTGCACTTGTCAGACCAAATGTAAGCGAAATGGTAAGCGACTGGTCATAAAGTAACTCATGCTAGGGTGGGTTCGAGGTAAATAACAAATTTTGCCAATAAGGTTGGTGACCCATTTTAGAATGTAGATAAAAATTTCAAAGCCCATCTAATCTTACCAAATTTATTTCATGACCCACCCACCCAATTTAAATTGGGAAAATACACTTTTATAATAAACAAAAATTGCAAGTATGAACATTGTAAGTATACACCGTCAATGTATTGACATACATATAAATTCCAGCAAGCTAGACCAACTCTCTCTAGTTGGTAATTTTTGGTGTGATTCGACCATTTCTTGTTGTTATATGAAACAAAGTACTGGCTTCAATAGCATCATTTTATATAACCTGAAGTTCAGGCCCTAATCACAGAATAGGGCCTGACACAAAACCTATCTAAACTGTGGGATTCCCGTCCATCTGGTGGACGGGAAATCTGATTGGTTGATCAGCATCATGAAGGATTTTGATTGGTTGTAAGTTTACATAAACAACAGTTTTAAAAATAGCTCGGTCAAGGCGACATTTAATATAAAGGTCAAACGCACGTACACATTCTATTATCGATTTCTTCGAATTTCTTTTTCTTTTATGATTTATGGCAGAAAATAAATCAAACAAACAGTATTTTGAAAGGGCTTTATCAAAATCGTGGACGAATTTTGGACACACGACGCCGAAAGAACAGCCAAACTAAGTCGTGTATTCGAAAGCTTGTTGTTGACTGCCAAGATGTTCTGCCAACTGGCTTCGCCGGCAAAAGTCTTATTTTTAATATCAGGTCCTACCGGCGTTGTTTTCTGAGCTACATCGCCTTCTTCGTGGTACGATTGAGAATTTCATTGTTGCTGTTGTTAGCCCGTTTTAATAAAGTATATCTATATCCCTAATATCCGCGTCCAGCAAGTTGAGACCTTGAGAAAGCTTGGCAGTCAAGCCGTGCACATAACTGACTAATTAAATCTTTGTCTGAATCTTATTTATACAAAAGTACCTTGAATTTTTAAGTTTAATTAAAAAGCAAAATGCACACTCTGCGGACATGTTCATGAGAATATAATTTTTTTGTGTAGCGAAATCTACAACACTTGTCAATCCTATTGCATGTTGTGTCTAAAAATAACATGTGGGCGTCCCACGGTCTAGACAGGTTTTGTGTCAGGCCCTATTTCAAATTAGGGTATGAAATTCAGGTTACATTTTATAGCATCATTTGCATTTGATAATTTGGATAGTTTGTTTACTTTTTATTATTAAAATTAATATCTTTATTTGTGTACAATTAAGGCAATCGGCGATTAGCTTACATCGTGCTTACATCGTGCTCGCATCTAACCTGCGAATGGGCGTAGTTTGATCTCGCGTTATTCTTTGCCATATTTTGGCTTCAAAAATATCTTGATTTTATCTTGAATTGGTTGTCTTGTTTTCACCATTCTACTTGCGATATTTAATGTTCGGAATTTATTTATCAACATGGAAAGTTATCCCCACCTGGTAAGTAGTCAAATACCACATATTTCATTATTTTTGAGGGGTCTAAATCCAAAAGCCTGTTCAAGGTTTCTATAGACTCCTAGCCCAAACGTATCTACTTTATTTTTATTTTTTATGTAAATAATGGTATATCACATGGGCAAATCATTAAATTAAATTAATACATTCATACAGACAATAATTGTGTATTTATATTTTACTGTCGTTCCAATTGAAGTGTTCCTCAAATATTGATTCAATACATTACCTCGGGCTGACCAATTCATTTGATCAAGTTCCTCGAAATATTCATACACTTCCTAGTATAATTGTAAACTTCCTGTTGAATAGTTTGAATGCACCAATCACCTTTGTTGTTTGTGCAACTAACCAATCATAAATAGAAAGGAAGTGACCAGAAATGATCAAATTCTTGGAATTGGCCCTTTCACAGGAAGTGTATGAATATCTCGAGGAACTTGATCAAATGAATTGGTCAGCCCGAGGTAATGTATTGAATCAATATTTGAGGAACACTTCAATTGGAACGACAGTAAACAGTCAAAACGTAGCAATCATTTATATATTGCCAACGAAAATATCAGAAGAAACTAATGTTCTCAGGAAATATGGAATTAAATCCTGGTCCTGTATTTCTGTTAGAGCAAAAATTCTGATGTTGTCAGTTAAAATACTTATATATTTTGGTTTTACATGTTTTAATTATACAAAATTTTTACAAACATTTTCAAATGCTAATAAAAGAATCCCCACCATCCCTCCTCATTACATTGCCATTTTGCTTTCTAACATAACTGTTTTTTGTTTAGAGATTAGGGACCGATCATTATTTATGGAAGGGGGGAGGAAAAAATAAGGGGGGCCATATATAGAAATAAATTACTAGAAGGGGGGGCTATTAAATTTTTTCAAGAAAATGACGAGGGGGGTTTGTAATTAAATTTGAAGGAATTTGCTTAAATTAATAACCTGGTATCCATTTCGTTGTAAATGTTGCAACTAAATCATGGTCACAGGTCACTGATGTGAAATAGTCTGTATTTATCTTGTCTTGTGTGTGCTGTATGCAAATCAGTCTTTACGGGTTGCAGACTAGTTAAATTGACAATGTATTGTTTATATTACATCAGCTCTTGATGTGGTTAAATACATTTAAATTAAGCATGATTAACAATGTATGATGCGGATGTATTATGCAGGCCACATCCGATGAGGGGAGTCTGTGACATCATATCAATCAAAGGGGGTTGTTTGATGCCTTGTGATCAGCGCTTTGGTCTGGGTATTTATTCTGCCATGGTATGCTTTGCCTAGCTGCAGCAAGTTTAGCGCTTCGATACCTTTTCCCCACGCACCCACCCATGTTCATTCTAAAGGATTTTATCTGGTAGTATATGTCATTTTATTTTATATAATTTTTAATCTCACATAAAATAGGATGTATAGACCACTATACATTGTATTTCGTAGGTATGCCTTGGCAGAATTGTCATTGCTATCTCCTTTTCCTTTTGCTCCATAAACAGTGTTACAATCGCCCAGACCAAATGGAAACCTGATTTTAGTGTTCTATATAAAAATACTCCTCTTTTAATTATCATTTTCTGCTAATATTATAATATATATTTTTGGTCGACATTAATATCTTGCCAGTTCCATATTCTTATTTAATAATTAACACCATAACGCCTGGGTATCCCCATTTGACGAGTAAAAATAAAAATGGGGGGGGGGGTCAAAGAAAAATATTCTATTATGCAGGGGGGGTCATCATTAAATTTCTTCTCTTTTATGGGGGGGGACTTTTAATTTCAAAAATTTAGAAAAGAAAAAAGTCCCCCCCCTTCCATAAATAATGACCGGTCCCTTAATACAAGAATGATGAATAAATGTACTGGATATTGGCTGGATAATTTTGTCAGAACAACCCACTTGCAAGACAATCTTAAGGCTCTGTCACACTATTGCGTATGAGAGAAACGTATGAAAAGCGTGTGAAAATTAATGAAATAATTTTCATACGCACAAAAATCCTTTGAAATGCCAGCGTATGAGTACCGTAAATCTGGCGTACCTCTGTGTATTCAGCGTGTGCCTAGAGTATGCTTATCGTATAAAGCATACGTCCTATACGCACAAAATTTTTAACATGCTTAAAAAAATTTGTCTACCTTACCGTATGCCAGCGTATGCCACCGTATGCGACCGTGCTTGAAACGTATACAACCTATGCCTAACGTACCCCTAGCGTATGTCAGCGTATACCGGGGTATGAGTGATATTTTTCATACGCTGGCATACGCTAGTACGATACGCAATAGATTGACAGGGCCTTTACTTAAATTCATTAGTATGGAAAATAACTTAAAAGTTACAATAATCATATATTATATGGATGGATCAAATCAATGGCAAGCAATGTACAAAACTAAACTTGTCATACCTTCTACTCAAACCGATATTCTCCCACAACAGTGACAACACAAATATATGCTATGTTAAACCGCGAACAGTGTGGTATATCATCAACTGTGCACCGGATTGGAATTGAATTATATACTTCACTCATGACCTTCAAAACATTCTCTACTATTCACTGATCTTCAATATATGATTGACTCTTTGCTACAGTAATGTATGTCCCTCGTATAGTTTGTGTATGTTACTCAACAGCAGGGGCGTGGCGACTGGGGGGGGGGCTTGGGGAGGAAATATTATATTATTCACAAAAATTTTAGAAAATCCAAAAATTTTAAGAATTTTAGAAAAATTTCTTTGATAAACGCAGAAAATTTGTGACATGCGAAAAAATTTTGATGTCGCGAAAAATTTGGATATGTCTGGAAAAATTTTTTTACCCCTAATATGGTACACTGACCGAAAATTTTTTGGCGACGGGGGGTTGGGGGGGGAAGGTCGCCGAAAAAAATTTTGAAAAAATTTTTTTCAAGGACAAAAAGGTTGGTCATATTCATTGTAAAAGTTGGTCATTATGGTATAATGCCCCCCCCTCCCCAATCTGGAATCGTTCGCCACGCCCCTGCTCAACGGTTAACATTGGCAAGTGTAAACAAGTGACGGAACTTTTGCTTCATACAATGAAGTTTTGAAAATTCGATGTGTATGGATTGACAAGTGACAGTTTACTAAATAGCCAGCTGTTGGCTGTATAGACTCTTTGCTACATCAACTTACCGCCCTGGCTAACACTGTTTCCTCCTTCAAACACGTTTCTGTCGGAGTTCCTCAAGGTAGTGTTTTGGGTCCACTACTATTTCTTATTTTTGTTAATGATTTGCCTTATTGTATAGGCCTACTCTGGGGCGGTAAATCGCCTTAAATCGCTGCGATATAATGCGATTTTGGGCGATTTTAGGCGATTTAAGCAAAAACTGGGACTTTCAAGCACTGCGATTTAGTGCGATTTTAGGCGATTTAAGAAAAAAATTTTAATTTTTGGGATTGCAATTTAGGTGTTTTCAAAGGAATTGAATTCTATATTTTGCTCCGGTTTCCTCCCACAGGGCAAAATTGGCAGGGTGGGTTAGGATAAACACAGTTAGGAAAGTAACATCATATCCTCATTGTTGTAAAGATAAATAGTCTAGGCTAACATAAGTAATCATAGTACTTGATGTAATCGATCACTGAAAAGCCCCAATGTGGGGAGTGAGCTGAAAAATAATGTAATGTTTCCACACACATATGCATTGTATGAAGCAAAATACAATTATTAGAACATGTATGTACATTTTATATAAGGCTAGGTTAACTATTGTATTTAACCTGATTCACATATAAAGCTCAATATTCATGAACTTTTCACCCATTCTCTATTTAGAAGCCATTGGGGTTCATCTTGGGGGTCATAGCAGGGTGTTAGCTAGCCCATATGCTGTCCGTTTGACGGACTCTTCCCAATTGAGGGCTTTCCCAACTGGGTCTACTGGAAAATTAGCACGTGTCCCCCCAAATTTTAACGGTCGGGCAAAAATCAATGCGAAATTGGTCGAAATTGGGGAAATTTTTAAATTTCAATATTCTGTGAAAAATTTTCGGATTTGGTGGAAATTACGGAATATTTCTTTGATATCTCCTGAAAATTTTTTTTGGTGACCCCCCACCCCCACCCCCCTCCCGCTCGCCAAGAATTTTGGGAAAAATATTCAGCTAAGTCCAGTTAAAACTTTCCCAATTTACGTTTAACGGACAAAATTTTTTTTTCTGGCTAACACCCTGCATAGCTACATTTATATACACCACAAATATTGTAAACAGTTAATATACTCTACTTAAGGGGCATGCACTACACATATCGAGTTAAAATTGCAAAATATAATAAATATTTGATTTCCAAAAAATCACAAGGAGTAGGGGGTAGAAACACACAAATAAGTGTATCTGTACAGTATAACTGAATAGGCTATAATCCCATAATTTACCTTGTCACCCTTGTAAGTGAAATTGTCTTGTTTTGTATCATGTTAAAACTTCTTTATTTAGCTTGCATTTTATTTAAACTGTTTCAATCTCGTGCTTTCTTCATGCTACAAACATATTTATAAATTTTTTGATATCTACATCATATGATATCCCAGTGCCATATCCAGAAACAGTATCGTCACGCATTCGGAAACTGTCGGCGTAATGCCGTAATGTTTAAATTACATGAAGTATATCGTATATAAATGGTAGGAATTCTAAATTATTTTAAAATTAAAACCAAAATAGTACAGCGTTAATTGTTAAACAAATGGCGCACTACATCGTGGTTTTAGGTTCTGCAAACAAACAACACCAAAAGATCTATTGTATGGTATGTAAGATGTAATCATTGTTTTACTGTTTATTGTATATACAGGTCTGGAAAATTTAATAGACGAGAGTTGCAAATCGCTCATAACCTCACGTATATTATTCGTTTGATAGCGAGTCAATTAGCGACTATAATTATAACTAGGAGCTAGAGTATAACCATGCACATGTCGAAGTACAACCATTGTATACAATGCAGTGCTCGATCTTACATGCAACAGTGCACAAATTACACGATGACTTTATTATATAAATCAACACTCGTACTCATTGACTTTCGTAGTTTCCTACTGTTGTTCTAATTAAAGCCTGGTTCACATATGTCTGCGATGTGTCGGCGGGCTATTGTCTTAGCAGTTCAACCAAATAATTCACAAAAGAATGCATCAACAGCTGTAAACAATGACGTCGCAGGCATATCGCAGACATGTGAACCAGGCTTAACAGCAATATAGCTAGATTATAGATTAATTTGTAGCCCAGCCTCCATAGTCCATATAAATTGTAGCCCAGCCTCCATTTACACCAATAATGAAATTAGCTCATTCTGGTAACTAGCTCAATTTTGTTGCTTGCAGTGTATCGGATCTATGGGTCTTTCAGATCCCAGAATTACCTAATTATTGTAAAGTCTGCATAAAGCAGAAAAGGCTCTGTTTTTGTCAATGACCGGTGCCTATTGAGTGACCAAATATTGTCAGCCTAATCGACTTATTTGATTGCTAATTCATGTTGCATTACTTTCATTGCAAAGCACCTGGATTACATGATTTTCCCGTAAAATAGCAGCAATTGATAAACTTGAGTACATGGACTGAATGTATCAAGCAGAATGCATGTTGGCGATTTTAAGCGATCTTAGGCGATTTTAGGCGATTTAGGAGAAATTCGACAATTTTAACCCGCGATTTAGTGCGATTTTAGGCGATTTAGGGCGATTTAAGGCGATTTACCGCCCCAGAGTAGGCCTTTGTATCAACCATTGTGAAATTTCCTTATACGCTGACGACACTGTGATATATTTTTCTTCAAACAATGCTTGCGATCTTGAAATTAAATTAAATTCCGATTTAACGACAATCTTCTGACACTTAATGTCTCCGAGTGTAAATTTGTAATTTACGGAAGTTCTCGCAAAGTTGCAAAATTTGTCAACGTTTCCATCACGGTTAACGATTCCATACTTGATAGAATTGACTCCTTCAAATACTTAGGAGTTACAATTCATCAAAACTTAACCTGGTCAGAACATATCGACAACATCAGCAAGAAGTTTAATCAACGCCTTGGTCCCATGCGCCGCATAAAATTCTTACTCCCTATTCAAGCCAGACTCACCCTCTACAACAGTCTTGTTCTCCCTCTATTGGACTACAGTGATATCGTGTGGGGAGATAAAAACAACTCCACTCTAATGAACCACCTTCAAGTTCTGCAACATAACGCTGCGAGACTTATCCTTGATCTTCCTCGCCATTCCTCCGCTACCGAAGCCCTTGAAACTCTAGAGTGGAAACCCCTTTACCTTCGTCGAAAATACCACCGTTGTATCTCCGTCTTTAAATGTCTTAACCGTCTAGTGGACTTTGATTTTAACCTTACCATAATCTCCCGTATACATAGCCATAAAACACGCCAGAATAACAATTACTACCTTCCACGCCCACGTACGAATTAGGGAAAACAGCAATTCACTTATCACTCGGTATCGGAATGGAACTCTTTACCTATTGAACTGAAACAATCTACTAATCTTAATCTCTTTATATCCAAACTAAAACAATTTATCTAATTAAATTGAACAATCCACCTAATTAAGCTGAATTTTTTCTAACTATGAAGTATAATTATATATAATCCACTTGTAAATATTTTATAGTTTTTAAATAAGCATAGACGCATAGTTTACGAATACCATGTATAACATAGATATATATTACAGGACCTCCCTGAAAAACACGTCGGTGAGTGGAGCTTCCTGAATAAATATTATTATTATTATTATTATTATTATTATTAGACACTTCGAATATTGTTTCCATGAAATTTGTATTCCCTGACTACACAATTATCCGTTACAATCATAATACATTATAAAATTAGTTAAATTTTCTCGGCGGGGGGAAGGGCAGTTGCCCCTGCTGCCCTCCGTGCTGTGTACAACCCTGTTAGATTTGTATTATGTTTGACTTTAAAATCTTATTTGCCATTATATTCATTATAATAAGTGATGAAAATGTGAATCAAGTTTTTTCGCAGATACATGTACACATCGCGTTCCTATTTTCCCCTAGCCGGCGGCGCGAAGCGCCGTGCGAGGGTACTAATTCCGCCCGGTTATTTACACCCGGGGAAAGGAAGGCACTAGCGAAGTCTAAAGTTCATCAAATATCGTGGGCGCATGGCTCACCGTTCATGGGTGGTCATCCTCACTGATCTCAAAATATGTAGCGAACAGTCGTGAATAGTGAACACTGATTGGTCAAATTTGAAATTAGCATTATAAAGATTAAAGACTGCATTGACGACAGCGAAATAGCGAACATTTCTTGCAAGTTGTATTTTTGCAAGATTTTGTAAATTTCAAAACCTTTCTGAGAGCCAAAAAAGTCTAACAACGTCTAAAAGAATAGAGCAAAGTCGCCGACGTTAATGAAGGTAAGTTTGTTTTAAATATTGATGTACTGTTTGATTAATAATTGATATATTTATAACTGATAGTGCCATAGTGGTGGGCGATACTGCGAATATCGAACTGATAGTTAGTGATACTATCATTGCGTTTATAAGTGAAAAAAGACAGCATATAATTTCAGTGTAGTTTTATTAATTACCCTTTCTTTTGTATATTAAAGTATTAATTTAAATACAGAGGAAAGCAAAATTATTTTCATGCGATTTCAAACTCAATGTTTACTGATAATTCGATAAAAGGCCGATTAGTTTTAAGAACATTTTAAAACGTTTTGCGAAGCGTTTGTGGTTGAATTTTACATTAAATTGAAGCTTATATTACGTATAATAACATACCTAGCATATATATGTTTGGAAAATTGATAATTTTGTTATTAAAAGTGATATTTTAGGGGGATTTCTCAATTTTAAAACTATTCTTAAAATTATCGTGTTACCTTGACAACTACTTTCAATTCTTCATATTCAGAAAACATAATGTTTTGTCAGTAAGGCGAGGGTTTCTGCATGCATGTATTTTCTAGTTTGAAGTAGACATGGGTTTTTGTTTGGTGGCCCAAAGATTTTCCATGGCCCATCCCATGTCACTCCGGCCCACCATAGCAGTTACTTTATGACCGGTCCCTAAGTTTGTTTTAAATACTAAGGTATTGTTTGCTTTATAATTGCTACAGAAGAATTTACATAATAACAATCTTACTCAAAAGATCAACTTTGAATTTCTCCCAACATGTACTCGGTGACGTCACGCGCTTGCTTTTACTGTCGCTTGAAGGAGCAAAAACAATACAAAATTGTGAGAGAGTTTTGATGCTAAAGTTGCGAAGAAACTATTTAAAATGCTGGGGGTTAAAACTTGGTGATACACAGACTTAATGTTTTTCAGCAATTAGGCTGCCGGATTTGCTCATGGCACGTTAAATCGTAGGTTTCGTCGTGGTGTTCAGTGTTAATTTTCGAAATTATTGTATTGTTTGCATTTCGCCGAAAACATATCTAGCAGTTTTATCAGAAGCATTGAAGGTTCTTTCTAAATCACTTAATGTTTAGTTTTTGTTGCCTTTTTCTATGTTTTGGGTATTAATTACTGTACCTTTTTCAAGTTTTTTCTCCACTAGTTTCCACGATTTTTTCTTTTCGAAACAAGCCGGTTAATTTTTATAATGTTTTTATACGTAGAACTACAGATAATGTTGCCTGGTTCCGTTGGTCTACTAGTTGCTGCTTTCTGATACATTTTGTAGCTCTAGTTTTGTTTATATCTTTGGCTAAAAAGCAGAGATGAAGCAGGGGAAAAAACACCAAGAAAGAGCGAGGCAGTGTCACAGAACACACTGCATTATTAGACTCAAATTGCACGCGCATTAGCCAATCAAATTGTCTGCTATATCCCAGTTATATAATAAAAGCTGATCGTTGTGTATATTACATAATTATAATTACGTTGCATAATTATAATTTCAGTGTATCTTTCTCGCTCTTTTTTATTATATTAAAATTTTAAATAAAAAAGAAGGCAAAGTTATTTGCATGCCAGAATTTGAAATCATTTTATTTCAAACTCAAAGTTTACCGATAAAGGCAGTTTAGTTTTATAAAGAACATTTTAAAACGTTTTGCCGACACGCGGTTGAATTTTACATTAAATTGAAGCTCATCATACGTATAATAACATACCTAACTTATATATGTTTGGAAAATTGATAATTTTGTAATCAAAAGTGTTATTTTAGGGGATTTTTCAATTGTAAAAATATTCTTAATAAAATTATCGTGTTACCATGACAACTACTTTAAATACTTTATGTTCGGAAAGTACAATGGTTTCGTCAGGAAGGGTTTCTGCATTCATGTATTTTCTAGTTTAATTAAGCAATCTATATACCCCTGAAACATTGTTGGTTGTTCACTCTGCTGAGGTTCAAACCCGGCACAAGCTTCCCTAAAAGGTTTCTCAAAGGATAGATTTACTACTTTAGCGGTTTCGATAGTAACTTAGTCTGGGACTGCACGCATGCTAATACTAACTTAACTCCAATCCTGCCAGAGAGATTTTAAAATGTTAGAATGTGGATATTTTCCGCGTCTTACCTTCAACACAACCGTGAACCTCAGCTCTCATGGCGATGTGCCATTCCCAAGTCTTTGGTTGGATTCTGATAAATCTTGCAACAAGAACGGATGAAATTTCTTGACGCACAACACTATAACCATCATTGTTGCCGGAAAATACCTGGTTTCAAAGAGATATATCACTTTATCCATAAAATATCTGTCGGCATTATATAGCCTAAAGCTCGTGAAGAAAATACTCCCAAAATTGTTTGAATACACATGGAAAATAACATGAAATTGAAAATAACATGATTGTAAAGTAAGCTCATAATTCATCTTACTTATGAAGATGAGTTTTCGGTCTTCATGTGACTGTTTTTATCCCACCAAATATCCCGTCTCGGTTGGGTTGCATTGTGTAAATATATGGCTTCCTCGAAATCCTTTTTTTTTTCAATTATAAAATCCGCACCTGTCTGTTCAGGTTTATGTTTGCTTTTTTGTTTGTATTTTCCAACAATGGCAAATTCGAAAATTGGCAACAATGTTCATCCTGGTTTGGTGGAATAAAGTTTATAAAGCCTTCATATGGAAATTTATCTCACTTGACTGAGATCCCACCTAGCGCAAGGTGACAACATCTCAACTAAACGGGTTTGCTCGTTTCCCATAGAAACACAAATTGGATTTTGTTGAACTTATTCTCTAATATTTATATATTTTTATAAAAAGGTTTACATGAAAAATACCAGTATCAATTCCGTAATGTTTTGAACACGAGGTACTACACTTGCACCCCATGATGCAACATGTTTCTATAATCACAATTACGTATTTTATAATATGAATATTGAAAACATTTTTCCGACAGATTTCATATGCGTTAATCAACGACATGCAGATCTCACTCGGGCGAGTTTTCCAGTTATAGCTGGGACCCAAAAAATAAGAGAGTAAAGGTACTGTTACTTAATTGCCAGCCTGGTCGTACCAATCTACTACTATTGTAACCAAACGTAGGAAGCATCTATAGCGAGATCCCTGATAAATAATGGAAAGCCATCCACACGAAGTATAGGTGTTTCATTTTCAGGAAGTAGTCCTTTACTGTGTGAGTAATAACTTGCTGCCTTTGCTTGAAACGTCGAAAATTTCTCATCTCTCTCCGGTAGTTCGCCTAAACCTCAATAGTTTCTTTAATTATTTCTGGAAGAATTTTGTAGTTTTCTACATTTATCAGACATAATCAAGAGCAGTTGCTAAAAATACAACTATATATTGACCCTTTGACACGAATCGAACCTGCGGCCTCGTGATTCGAACTCAGGACCGCAGGTTTAATTCCTACCAGAGGGTCTATAGTTGCATATTTCGCAACTGATCCTGGTTAGGTTTAAGGAATGTATAAAATTTACACTCAAAATTTCCACCTACAAAGCACTTCTGCAATTAGTTCTATCGAGTGAGATGCCCAAAATGGTATTATAACTATTTTCC
Organism: Paramuricea clavata; assembly: GCA_902702795.2. Taxonomy (NCBI): domain Eukaryota; kingdom Metazoa; phylum Cnidaria; class Anthozoa; order Malacalcyonacea; family Plexauridae; genus Paramuricea; species Paramuricea clavata. The sequence goes on along the minus strand of CACRXK020004689.1, from coordinate 4,747 downwards.
TACAACCTGCCCAAGCTGTGGGACTGAAAAATATATGATAGTTACCTTATCTTGCCCTTTATCCCCTTTGTACGTTGTAAAATTCACACCATCGTCAGAATAAGCAATAGTGTAACTTCTAACCCATTGATTGTAGTCAGGACGGCCTTGTGTGAGAATCTCTGTAACTGTTGCTTTATATTTAAAATCAATTTGCAGCCATTGGTTGGTGTCTGGTGACCTGGCTGCAAGCCAGAATTTATTTCCATGTAATCTGCCGTAACGTGGACCCGAGTTGCCATCCCATTCACTCGAGGCTGTGATTCTTGAGTCTGGGATCTTTCCACTTTGCATTCCTAACGCTTTTGGGTCTTTGCAAGCTGGGACAGAAAAATAACTTTAAATAAATGGTTCATTTCTTGTGTGACTGCCAGGTGAAACGAAGCAGTTGTCATGTTTAAAAAAATTTACATACCATTTACTAGATAATGCAGTTTTTACAAAAATGAAGACATTACAACATCCTAAAATATACACTTTCATGCACTGTGCGTACATTTGTCAGCAAATTTACTATTTCACCCGCACCCCAACCCCGCCTTATCTACCAAACCGTTTTGGCAGAAGATAAGTGTAATGGTCTGTCACGTTATTTAAATTCACAGCTTTTGATGTACTTTTCAGTATCAATAGGATTTCCTTCTGTCCACCACTGGGTTCAATGTAGTCTGTGTCACAGAACTTACAATTAGTAAGGTCTATGAACATGGCGCGATTGCTTGTTCCATGCATAAATTATACCCTCAGTTTGCGTGATTAAACTTCTTCAAATTTGGCATAATAAATTCGTTTGCAATATCGACATTTTATTCGATTTTGAACATGTTTTGGTATGTTACTCATTCTATAACTAAAATATCGTGTTGTTGATATATTGTTCCATGATCGATTATCTGTTGTAATAATTATTTTCTATATGATTATATTTCATGCATTAATCATAAGCCATTTAAAAACAACACGTTTATCATTAGTAACTACTGAAATGCTTCATATAAATTCGTCATGTTCTAGCGATTTCAAATGGTAAATGGTTAGCGTTTGGGAAAATTTTAACATTTTCATGCCTAAACGAAAATATAAAACTCCATTTTCTCCACGCAAAAGATTAACTCACATTAACCGTTACAAATCATTCAAAATCACAATCAATACAATCATATATACTTCGACTGCTATAGGACAATAAAAAGCTATAAAAATCAGAACAATTTATAAGCAATACAATATTTTATAGTTATTGAATGAGTAATATTTAACAATTATTCGCCGAAGGCGAGGTGATTGTCGGGGAATATTCGCCGAGGCGAAGTCGAGGTGAATATTCCCCAATAATCACCAAGCCTGAGGCGAATAATTGTTTTAGTATTTTTATACAAGTCTTTTGTGTTTTTTGGGACTGAATTTACTTTAATTTCGCTTATTTCTTTATCAGTAACTTCCACAAAACGGCCAGCCGCCATTTTGCAAATTTCGGTTTTGTTATATTCACTTGCATGTATGTGAATATTTATCATTTATAGACCCGGAGCGAGGGGGATTCGGCGTAATATTTCCCGAAGTGATGATATTTTCCGAGGGGCTTTGCCCCGAGGAAAATATCATCACTGAGGGAAATATTGCCGAATCCCCCGAGCGGAGGGTCTATAAATGATATATTATACCGAAAGTTAAAGAACTCACTATAAAGTTCAGAATAAACTTTTTTAAATAAAACTTGCTGAATATTATAAAATGCGCGAATACAATTTTTAATTTCTTATGTATACCTGAGTTTTTGACGTTTCCTCTTTAAAATATTTGAGCATGTCTCCTTTGGATCATTAAAGGTAACATACGTCTTGAAAATGTTTTGTTAAGTCAAATATTCTGTACGAAAATACGAAATTACAAACAACAGCTCGCGAACGCCATATTTTTTCAGAGCGTGGTGTCCACGCGTCACGCGTGAGCGTGTGATACTATAATATCCCACGGTGGATCTACCATGGGATATTATAGTATCCCACGCTGGATCGCGAAATCACTGATGAATTTGAGTGAAATACCGTAAAAAATCACATTATCACGTGGTACAAATGCTGTTTTTTCATTGGACAATTTGAATTTGAGGTATAATATTTAACAATTATTCGCCGAAGGCAAAGTGATTACCGGTGAATATTCACCGTAATCACTGACGTTAAAGTAGTTAAAGTTCTGAGGCAAATAATTGTTTTAGTATAAATTTTTAATGAATAAAACAAAATATCAGTTCAATTAAATTCGGGAATAAAACTGTTTTCGACTTGTTTACGTCACTAATAGTGTTGTAGTGTTTCTTGTACGCACACGCTTTCAAAATGGCTTCTTGTGTGACTTTATTGCTTTATTACAAAGTTGTTTTTCTCGATTTCTGCGTTGAATATAAACACAATAATGGAATAACTTTTTCACCAGACTTATAATTAAAAAATAATTTCTGTTTATCATTAATTAAAACTATATCGTTCGAAATATAAAACTATATCATTCGAAATAAAGTTTTTTAAAAAGGTTTTAAAGTTGGGCAATTAAATATTATTAGCTTAGCTAAACATGTCGAAGAACTTCGAATATTTATTCATGAATATCTATGTGAACAACCATTGACATTTTATACATTAATGAGACGCGACTGGACAATTCCATTTCTAGTGCAGAGGTTGAAATTTGCGGTTATGAAATAGTAAGAAGAGATCGAAATAGAAATGGAAGAGGCGTTGCAATTTACTTACGCAACAACATTCCACACGTTGAACGAAGTGATTTAATTCCTGAAAACGTTAAAGCATTATGTCTTGAGATCAGAAAACCAAGAAGTAAACCAGTGTTAGTTTCTACCTGGTACCGTCCACCAGATTCGAATATTGAATTGCTTGAATGCTTTGAAAAATTTTGGAAAAAACTTGACGATGAAAATAAGGAAATTATAACTGGTGACTTTAACTGCGATTTGTTAAAAAAGGATAATGTCAATCTTAACATTAAAAAGATGAAAGACTTAATAGATATTTATCAACTTTAACAACATATTGATAAACCAAGTAGAACAACCAACTATTCCCAAACTGTTATTGATCTCATACTCACTAAAATTGAAGACAATAAAACAATTGATTCTGGTGTAATTGAACTGGGGATAAGTGATCATAGCCTGGTTTATATATGCAGGAAAATAAGTATCCCTAAGGGAAAACCTAAGGTAATAGAGGCAAGACAATTCAGGCACTTCAGTCCGACTGATTTCCAAAACAATCTTAGAGAAGCATTTAGCAATTTCATTCATTATACAGATCCCAACTTAGCATGGCATCAATGGAAAGTGATATTCCTTCAAATCGCTGATAAACATGCACCCCTGCGATTACAGGTAAACTACGTGAAGCGTTCCTCTTTTGGGAATTTGCAATGTTCCTATCGGCTGTTGCAATATTCCAAACTTCATTTTAAATTTTCCTAACTTCTTGTTTTAATTTCCTAACTTCCTGTTCTGTTCTGAGCGTTGTTATTGGTCGATTTTTTTTTTAGAACAGACCCAGAACAGAACAGGAAGTTAGGAACTTGTAACAGGAAGTTAAGAACTTCTAACAGGAACTGAGGAAAAATTTTTGGCTTTTAGCAACATTGAAAATTCCCTCAAGGGATTTGCAAGGAAGTTTTTTAAATTGCAAAAGTAATGAGGAAAATTGCAATCAATTTAGAAACTCAAAAGAGGAACGCTTCACGTAGTTTACCTGTAAGAAAAGTAAAGAGCGAATATACCCCATGGCTAACTAACGAAATTAAAAACATGAGTTATCGCAGAGACTTTTTAAAAAAGAAAGCGGTAAGTCTTAATTCTCCAGCGTACCATGAAGCATATAAAAATGTAGAAATGAAGTAAACGTACAGTCGTATCAAAGTCGCTAAAACAAATTACTACAAAACGAGTTTGGAGAATAGTACTGATAGCAAAGATAGCTGGCAAATTATAAATAAATTACTGAATAAGAAAAGACTACCTCTATAAATGAACTTACAATTAACCACAACAAGATAACAGGTGAAAAAAACATTGCAAACGAATTTAATAACTTTTTCTGTAAGATAGGACCACAACTTGCAGAAAATATACCACCATCAGATTTCGACCCCTTACATTAGGTCGCCGAGTGATAACGGGTTCAAATTATGAAATAAGATCATCAGAGATATTTGAAAAATTAGGTTGGGAAGAACGTGAACACATTATGAGATTTAAAGCATTACGGGGTGAAACGCCTAACTACTTGTCAGACCTGTTTGTCGCCAGTCATAATGACATGTATCAATTAAGAAGTAATGATCGAAAACTTTATTTAAACAAACCAAACACAAAATTTATGAAAAATAGCTTGTCATAGCTACCTCGGAGCTGTATCCTGGAAAAGTCTTCCAGCTGAAATTGTCGATGTATACGACCAACTTTCCTTGTATTCTTTTAATACTTTAATAAATCATCACTACAAGGATTTGGAGGGAAATACATCGACAACGTAATTAACATAATTCTCTTTTGTCAAAATTGTGGTAAATAGATAGTAGACCTAAGTGTTTTGTATTTCTAAACAATATATATATATATATATATATATATATATATATATATATATATATATATATATATATATATATATATATATATATCGGGTGTCACAAAAAAAAATAC
>CACRXK020004688.1:0-30690 GCA_902702795.2 Paramuricea clavata | reverse complement strand
AAAAAAAACACACAAAAAAAAAAAATATATATATATATATATATATATATATATATATATATATATATATATATATATATATATATATATATATATATATATATATATACAAATTAAAATGGTTGTTTTTCATTAGGCCGTGTGTCAATAAGTATAGCAGTTATTTACAATATTAAAAGACAATAAACAAAAATACAGAGATAGAGATACATTCACTCTACTTTATTCCTTTCGTTCCAAATTTTAGCAGCAGCATATCCAAAGGTGCGAACCATAGAATTTGTTTTCGGTTTTGGCAGTGCTAAACATTTATTATTGCTTCTTAAATCATATCTTGCAGAATTTGATATTTTAAACTTTTCAACTATATTTTTCGGGCAATTTCCGGTAATAGCTTTTGAAACATACGCACTTGCTTTTTCTTTTCTTTTACGGATAGGTTTTCCAACTCAACTTTTTAAAAATATCTTTTGAACGTATATCATAAGTATCACCTGTAATGACCCTTGCCGCCCTGTTTTGAAGTTTCTGCAGTTTTTCCTTCAGGGATTCGCCGCAGTTGCCCCAAACCAAAGAGCAATACTCAAAATAAGGTTGAACCATACAATTATAAAGAAATTGAAGCGTTTCTCTTTTAACAAACTGTTTAGCTCGTCGTAACATGCCGATGCCTTGAGATACTTTGTTACTTATGTTGTCTATTTGTTCATCCCAGCGTAATTGATCATCTATTATTATGCCTAAGACTTTTATAGAAACAACTTGTGTTAAGTTTATTCCCCCGATGTTAATATCCATCTGACTTGAGAATAGTCCCGATAATCATATACTCTGTTTTACCAACATTCAAAGTTAATTTATTGGCTACTATCCATTGATGGATATTGTTTAAGTCCGAATTTAAAATGGCTTGTAAATTGTTAATATCATGGGAACACGCCGTCAAATTCGTATCATCCGCATACATTTCAGCACTAGAGTGTCTCAGACAGTGCGGGAGATCGTTGACATACAAGAAAAATAACAATGGACCGAGATTTGAACCCTGCGGAACTCCACAGCGTATATTTTTGGTTGACGATGCTGCAATTTCCACCTTGCAAAACTGTTTTCGATCAAATAAATATGAAATAAACCACTTGAGAACAGTATTTTGAACCCCATAAATTTTTAACTTCTTAATGAGGATTTCATGATCAACCATATCAAATGCATTACGCAGATCAAGAAATACAACTCCGTTTACAAGCCCAGCATCCATATTGACAAGCCATGAATCGCTATTTGACAACAAGGACGACATTGTTGAATGGTTCTGACGGAAGCCTGGCTGACACGGGCTTAGAATGTCATTTGCATTTAAATAATCTGTTAACTGTATGCATACGAGCTTCTCGAATAGTTTAGGGACAGCCGTAAGAACAGATATCGGTCTATAATTACCTCTTTCTTTTTTATTACCTTCTTTATAAATTGGTGAGACTCTTGCCACCTTAAGGTTATCGGGGAATATCCCGCTACATAGGGAAGTATTAAATATTTATGCCAAGAAAGGTGCAATTGTCTCTTTGGAGTCTTTTAACAGTTTAGCTGTGATATTATCTGGGCCTATCGATTTAGACGAGTTTAAATTTTCCAGTTCATTAAGTACAATTGTGCTATCAACAGTCGCAAATTCAAATATTCCAGAAGCTTCATGCGTCATGTAACTTTCAAAACCCTGGCTACTTATGCTTGTTATTTGGTTTGATAAGGTCGGACCAATATTAGAAAAATACTCATTAAACAGTTCGGCTATTGTCTGGCTCTCGACAACGTCTCCCTCGACAGTTTTAATGGCTTGTATACCAGTACGTTTAGACTTTCTATTCAGCAGACAATTTAAGTATTTCCACATAAGTTTAGGGTTTCCAAAGGTTTCCTCAATTGATTTACATAATGTTTCCTTTTAGCGCAAATGACATCTTTGTTTGTCTTGTTACGTAGAGCCTTATAAGCATTATGATACCACAAAGAATTATTTTTTACCGCTTTTTTCTTAAGATAGTTTCTACGATTCATATCGAGTTTTATTTTATCAGTAAGCCACGGCGACTCTCTTGCTCCGTAAAGGAGCATGGGTATCAGAGACATAATTGAAAGTTTTCTCAAAATTATTCCAAAGTATATTTGGATCGTTAGTTTCCGAGTTTAAAAGGGTTAGATGATGAAATAGATCATCATTGAAATGTTGTTGATTAAAATTTCGATAATTCCTTACGTTCACGGTTTTTATCTCTTCTTTTTAACAAAAGAAATTTTTCTGAAAACATAAATTAAACTGTGGTCACTTATTCCTATATGCAAAACTCCCGATCTGCAGATATTATCCGGTTTGCTTACAATGGCCACGTCAAGAAGAGTAGCTGTGGTATCTGTGATACCTGTTGGTTCTTTAATCAACTGAGTTAATTGGAATACGTTTATTAAGTCGATCAGCCTTTTCATCTGGTTGTTAGCAGCATTTTTATGAAGTCACAGTTTAAGACACCGACAAGTATCAGCTCTTTTCTTTCGTTGTCTAAATTTTGAAATAATGTTTCAATTTTCTCAAACAATTCAATGCTGGTGTTTGGTGGACTATACACTGACACAACAAACATGGGCTTGGATTTAGGCTTTATTATTTCAAGGCAGACTGCTTCTACTTCTGCGGGGACTAAATCGGTTCTATTTATAACATTGAGAGTGCTTCGGTAATAAAGTGCAACACCGCCACCTTCTCGGTTACGGTGTTTAGCTACCATATCATAGCCCTGGATGCCAACGGTATCCCTAGCTATATCTGCGTCCAAGCGCCTCTCGTTTATACTTAGTATATCAAATGGTTCGTATCTCATATAGACTCTTAATTCATCGACATGTTTAACGAGCGATGTAATATTAAGATGACCAACTCTGAAACATTTAAGAGTTTTTAAAACTTCAGCGGGATTTAACATATTATCCGAAATTTGCGGTGATATATCAGGTGGACAATCATACACCTCAACCGTCTCACTATGCGTTCTAAAACTGCTGGTAAATGTTGGATATTGGATATCTTCAGTAGACCTGAAAGCAGTGGTAAAAAACTCTATAAAGTTATTTGCAAAGGATGCTGATCCAAATTTGTTTAAATGTAAATTGGATTTATTTAATGAACAATCAGTAATGTTTTTATGCTTAATCAAGTACATGTTTGTCGCTGTACAATAGTTTTCAAAGAGGGTATTTACCTCAGTTACAGTTTATTTGGCTTCAGGATTATCTTCTCTCGTTGTCAACTCAGACAGCGTAATTTCAACCCCTGGATTTGTTTCTTTAATCTCTTGACACAAAGAGTCAATACCATCCATGACTTTGCTTGCCTTGTTGCCTTTAACATCGTTTGTTCCGACGTGTAAGACTATGGTGTCTGGGTTTCTTCTCAAAATCGGTCTAATATAATTAATCCTTCATGTCTTGAACTGTAGCTCCAGGAAAGCACCGAACGCCAATGTTCTGTTTGGTAGCTCAGCTTAACTTGAATTGATCTAATCCTTTCACAATCGAATCTCCAATTATAACTGTTCTGCCTTTCCCTTTGCTTTTCCCCGCTGCATTGTCGCGATTTACTGGTCTTTCCTTGTGCTATGTTTCGTCACGCTTCGATTCATTCAATTCGTCAACATTGTTTTCATTAGACTCATTAGGGTCTAATATTATGTTATCTTCTAAAACAGAGTAGCGATTCCGGCAAACGCAGCTACAATCCTGGCAAAAATTATCGTGGACAGCGAGTGCGTCAAACAAAAATAGATCTACAGTATTTCTACATAATTAATCCGCCAGAAAATTTCTCCCCCTCCTACCCCCAATTCAATGTTGGTATTTTGGTAAATGAAACTTTTAAAATTTGAATGCCAGAAACAACATTGAATAGGGGGCAGGTGGCGACAAATTTCATGAAAGAACGTCTCAATGTTAATATTAACCTTGCAAAGGTTAGGTGTCCACATAATTTTTGCCAGGATTGTCTGAAAATAACCTAAGAAAAATATCGAAAATTTTCACCCAAAGCAGGCCTTTTACTATAAATTTTTGATGCTGCCATTGCTTTAGGGTAACAAACAGATTGTTTAAACTGGCTTAATTGTTTTTTAAAGCATATTTATAATTTTGTAGGTGAGCGGCTTTTGAGTTTTGGGCATGATAATACGCTTTGCTGGACTAATTATGCAGAAGCAGTAAAACGAGTTTTCAACAAAAGTACTTTAAGTGCGGAACCAAAATCTCACTAAATATAACAGACTATAGAGCTAATTTAGTGTATACGCATAGAAAGCGCTCACTATTTTCAGATTTTTTATAACAAACGCAGCCCAACGGCGAATGTAGAGCGCCTTTAATCTAACAGTGACGTCACACGGTACACGGCTGTTTAGCGTTGTGATTAAAATATTTAAGCTATGTATTCTTTACTCTACGCTACACAGCCGTGTACCATGTGACGTCACTGTTAGATTAAAGGCGCTCTACAGTCGCTGTTGGGCTGCGTTTGTTATAAAAAATCTGAAAATAGTGAGGGCTTCGGATGCGTATACACTAAAATTACCCTATAGTCTGTTATATTTAGTTTGAATTTGGTTACGCTGCACAGCCGTGTACCGTATCAATTTACTAAACTTTCCAAATAACATTACTTACACATTTGTACAGTTTTATACAGTTATATTGTATGAATACTCGGGAATATGATGCTCCATGCTGCAAACTCATTGCAAAATGTTGCAGGCTAACAAAGGATTAGGCTCAGATTCCAGCCGTTGTGTTCTCGCCACTCGCCCACTTAACGGCTGGGTCAATGGTTAATATTTCTTGTCTGTGACGTCAAGGTTAATATTTAAATTTATGCATATGTTTTGGATAATTATGTATTTCTGTGCAATGTAAAATGGCGGCTGTCAGGAGCGAACAATTTTGTTTCGAAGAGGAAATAGCAAATTTTAACAATTTTGTGCATTTATGGATAACTTTTTTGTAAAGGAAAACAAAATGGAAGCTTTTACGATCATTTGACAAAATGTTATTAAATTCTAGTATGTTTTTAACGAAGAAAGGAACTGCAATGTACACGAGTCAATGAATATATTATATATCTATTAAAATAGTAATACAATAAACCCTACCAACAAAAGCAGGTGAATCTGAATAATTAACGTCTTATTTCAAACAAATGGTTTTTCAATGAATATTCTTTGAAGAGGAACATAAATTTAATGTTTATATTTGAGTCGTTTATAGACTATAGTTATACGTAATGCAATTTTACGCCTTGTGATTAATATCTAAAAATTTTCCTTATGATCGATTTTCTTCGAGGGACAGTGAAGGAACTAAGTCTTTTATAGACCAAACAATAGTCTGTCAAGATATGATCATTATGATGGTCTGGAAGCCTGCAAACTTCAAAGCTACAAATTAAATAGAAGACCTAGTGTTTGATGTTGAACTGTACCTCACAACAGTCTTTTGATGTAGCAAGAATATTTGAAATTTAAAATGTTCTTGGCTTTATTTCGGTGTTGTATAGGTTGTCTGTACAAATGGAAGCCGGGTGTGCTTATCGACCCATATATGGTTCAGTGTACGACTGTTGACCAAGTCAGTAATCACTTGTAGCTACATACAGCAGTGAGGGGGTATTATTGTGGTAATGGTGACAGGATATTGCCTTTCCAATTTGAAAAAAAAAATATTTGATGAAATACCCCCTCCCCCTCTCACCTTACACCCCCTTTGCCAATGTTAAGGGGGTGCATCCCCATGGCAGTAAATACATCCAGGGATGGATCCAGCATGATCTGGTAGGGGGTATTTCATCTGCACCATCATGGCACTGAAAGTGCCACCCGCCCATCAACTTGCTTCACTACTGCAAAGTCCAGCTTGACTACTGTATTTAAATTGTAATTGTTGTTCACATTTCACTTATTATCATGTTATTACTCAAATTACTGTATGTCATTTTGTCTCTAATAATTTTTTGCTTTATCATGAAAATAGCATCCCCCTGCACCCCCTCAGGCCAGGGCTAGGGGGGTGCCCCCCCAGTAAATTGGCTTCTTTTCCCCCATGAAAACTTAATCCCCCATGCCAGGATAATTTTGGTGTTTAACATTTTGATATTTTCTAACTGAAGTGTTACTGCAACAAATTTTCTGAACCCTTGTTTATTAGCTTAAATAAATATTCAATCTTTCAGAACTAGCAATCTATCATGCTTTGTCATTCTCAGTCTGGCTTTCATATGAACAGCCGTTAAAAACACACATTGACATGACAACTATCCTTTTCTTAATACCATACTGACAAGGTTTCCAAAACTCAGCCTGAGGGCTGAGAGCAAACAATTTGAGCTTGTTGAACAGACTAAATGCATATTTCACTGATGTCTGAATTTTTAAAACATTGCATACTTTTATTCCATAAATCCTCAACTTAGGCTATCCAACAAGTCCCATTCTTTGCCCCTTCACAACAATTAAAGAAACACATGATACCAATTGGATTTATTTATTGTCCTTCAAATAACTATGTGCCCACATTTATTCAATTAGTATTCATGGTAAATCATATTGTCAATATATAAAATAATATTGAATCTATTGTGCTTGCTTGTAATTAGCAATTAGCATATATGAGCACCCTGATATATCAGTTTCAGATCAAAAATTACCCGCCCAGTCTAAAAAATATTGTCAAATGGCCCAAACTAGCTTGTTGGAGATCTAACCATGCAAGCCTATTATTACCTAGCCATGGGCTCCATGAAAGGGTCTGTTTATAGAATCCCAGCTAGGCAGGACGAGGCAGTTTCCAAGATCCTGACTATCATATCAACTCGTGTTCAAAAATACATGTATATATTTGATGAACTCACTCATGAACATGTATAAACATGACATCCTAGCTGCCTGGCAAGGTTTCCCACCTGACATCTAGATCATATAAACAATAAACATGTCTAAGCCTTTTAAATACTGCAATATCCTACATACTAATATATTATATGTCACAAGACTTTGCAAAATAACATTTTCTACTTTCCTGGCAATATGTCAGACCAGCCCAATAATAAACACATCCAGGTTTACTGTAAATATAATTATAAATGTCCAACTGAATCAGCAGAAACAGGGAGGGTTTCAAAGGACTAACTAAGCTAAAAAAAGAAAGGTTATTAATTTTGCTAAGCCACACGCAAAATATTCTTTGCTCTTTCATGACCAAGAATCCTCAATGAGATATATTATTTATAAACACAATATAAAAATATGCAACAGATTCGAATTTCGAAAACATTCCAGCGACTATTATTCTTAGAGAGACTTCGGTTTGTGTCGTAAAAATCGTCGGAATTACTTTTCCCCCAAAAATGTCGCTTTAACACATGTAGTTCACGTATAAATATCGTTGAACAGATCTTTTTAAGTGCACATATTTGCACTCGAACGCTTCAGCAATGCGCTTTAGCCATATTTAATTTATTACCTTTGTGTTAAATTTATGCATTATTAATACAAATTTATGCCCCCCAAATTTTGGGGGGGCTGTAATGTGATTGGTCAATCAGAACAATGCCGAAGCTCATTGACCCAGCCGTTAAGTGGGCGAGTGGCGAGAACACAACGGCTGGAATCTGAGCCTAACAAAGGATCTGCATTATGAAATGCATGTATTACCAATAATGCAAATGATTCACGCTCAGGAACTAAAGATAGATCTGTTTAGCTCTAACTTATGAGGTAAACAAACCTCGCATTTTTTGGCTGAACATTTTTCACTGTCTGACTAAGTACTATAAGACATCGTCGTTCTCCACAATGTTCAATAATTTGTTATACGAATATATTTCTTTTTAGAGTTGCAGATTAAGTTGTAATTGAATAAATCCCGATAAGACGTAAAAGGCCACTTGACATGTAATGTGATAGGTGACACTTAACATAGATCGGAAAGAAAAAAAAAACTAAATATAACCTGATTTACTAATTGTTTGCTCCTTTTGCTAAACAAACAAGCCTATTTTATCATTGGATCGAGCCTTAAATTCATGAAATCGGACGGTTGGAAATATGTGATAATTTCAGACAATCCTGGCAAAAATTATCGTGGACAGCGAGTGCGTCAAACAAAAATATATCTATTTCTACATAATTAATCCGCCAGAAAATTTCTCCCCCTCCTACCCCCAATTCAATGTTGGTATTTTGGTAAATGAAACTTTTAAAATTTGAATGCGAGAAACAACATTGAATAGGGGGCAGGGGGCGACAAATTTCATGAAAGAACGTCTCAATGTTAATATTAACATTGCAAAGGTTAGGTGTCCACATAATTTTTGCCAGGATTGTAGCAACATCGGCGGGCTTCCCAGTAGATTTGACATTTTTACATTTCGTTTTGGTTTCTTGAAAGTTTTTCAGCTGTATTCATAATCTTGCCCACTAGATTTATCAATGATGATTAGAGAAAATGCTAATATCAATGAGTCTCTTTCCTGTGTGATTTCAGCCAATTGTTTTGTCAGAGTCGATTGTTCATACTGTGCCTTTATTATTTGTTTCTCTAGAGACGAGATGACTTGCTCGTTTTGTTCAAGTTTTTTATTGTGCAACTTCCTTAACGACGTAATTTTGCTCTGTAATTCTTGAATAGTTTTTTCATGATGGGCAATCTCCCGCCGAGACTCGTCTTCTTTTGGGTTTTCCTTTGGCTTTTCGTTTGCTGCATTATTCGATATTGCTTCAAATTTTGCATTAATTCTTTTTTCCATTTTAAAGCATGTCAAGCTTTACACGTTCAACATCCGCCGTGAGGCGTCAGTTTCATCTTCTTGGAAAATCTCCTCCATGGCATGGGCTGCTGCCTCACATCCCGATGGTAAACCAGCTGCAAGTTGAAGTGATCCAGTACTCATTAAAATATCAGGTTTGATGACAGAGATGATCGACTTTCCAATTATGTGTCTGATGACTTCGCCAATACCAATAGGCCTCACGCCCGGGCATTTGTCAAGCGGTATCAAACGACATGCTACGTAAGCTTCTACGTAAGCTTCTGGATCAACAAATGGTACCTGTCCTGTGATTAATATTTCTTTATCTGCTTCCATAGGTTCAGGAAGTTTTGATTTCAGTCCTCGTAATGTAACCTCTGATAACTGAAGAACGCCAGACGTTGAATTGTCATCCAGTAATCTCATGGCAGCGTTGACTTTACCAGAAAGCATTAAGTTAGCAAACATACGAGAGACGTGTTCAGGCGATCTTGGCTTCCACGTTGATTGGAGTCGAGATTGAATTGCTCTGCACTCTTTTAACAAACCATTAAAATCTCCCAATTTCCACAAATTGAACCGTCTTCGTACGCATTCACTATGTTGCTTACATTTGGATTTAAATGATGGTTTCTGAAGGACAGCTTTCAGGGCAACATCTTTCATTTCCATTGATTCTCAGTTCCACATGTTGATAAGACTAGTAGTTTCTGCAATGAAATTTTCCAGCTCCACCAGTAGGTAGCTTGAAAACATTCTTTCGCCAAAGTACAATTTGTTCATGGGTTGCGTTGAGAATCTGGTGTAAATCTTCTTTTGTATGAAGACCCCATACTTTGGGAATATTTGCTTCAGGCGAGGGCGTGCTTCGGTGGTATTTTCAAATTCTATTTCGTTAGAAACAATGACGAAATTCTCTGGTTGACCGCTGCAGGAAGATCCGAATGCAGCTACACTTGACGACGATTTTTGCTTTTTCAGACAACGATTCAGGTGCGCAGATCTGCCTCTTTTGGTTTGAAACAATCGCTTGTACCAGTTACACTGAAATCCATCAGCAAAGTTTAACGTTTTAATTTCCGTTGACATTTCCTGTGTAGTACTGAGTTAAGCAATTTATTTAAGTAAGCTATTTAGCTAAAATCAACTGTCTCTTCAATTCCAAACAAGTCCAGCTCAGGATATTACGATTGTGTCCTTCTTCGACTATAATTAGTTATTGTTCTAATTTAATTCTGATTAATTGACCGTTATGGCGCACGTGATGACGTGACGTTCGTTCGTTGATCAACCGTCCTACAAGCGCGCGCGCTCGTAATAATTTGTTTTGCAAGTAATTTAAATTTCCACTAACCAAGATTTGATGCCACAAAAAAACGATTTGCCAAACCAAATTCACCAAATACTTTAAACGTTGTTGAGAACAATCTCTTTATCCAACTATTTCCACAATCAGGCAGACCAAAATAGCAACTACAAATCTATTTTTTTTTAATTTTACGGAGCAAATATTTAAATGACCATGCACGCTCCGATGACGTATCACCAGTTTGTAAGGTTAATTGGTATATATTGATTTCTAGTTGTTGGCATTGTTGTAGATGTTGTATTCTTATTCCCCTCGGGGAAAATCCGTCTCTAGCATATTTTCGTAATCGTCTAACGTCATAAATGCTACTAACTTTCTTCCCCCTATCTTCTATCTTCTTCAATATAGCCTCTGCTTCTGTTGGATATTGTGTGTTCAAACACTCGACCAGATCAATTTCTTGTTGCTTAAAATTTGAAAGTATCAGCTTATAATGTCCTTGAAAGCATTCATAAGATTCTTTGAACACTTTGTTAATATGGATGTTATTTGTGCCTGCAGCACCGAATCTACTGTTCCAGAATGGAATTTCAGTTGAATTTAAACCCCTCGAACACCTACCATAGTATTTGTCCCGTTAACCACAGCTTGTCAAAGGACTATTCTTCTGATTGTCAAACTATCCGTAGAACTAACATGAACTTCACGGAATTGAAGTTGAACACAGGGTAATCCTTCCCGAAACAAGATTAAAGGGTGTTTTGACACAGTGAACAAACAGAAGCTCGTGTCCTCCCAAAAACGAAGCTTTCTTTCCCAGGAGTGGTGCAAAAATTCGCCAACTTTGAGGTGCAACACACCGAAAGCAGACCGAACAACAACGGCGCAGAGCGAGAAATCGATAATATATAATAAAACGCCATAAAACGCAGTGCATTGTGGGAAGACTCTCATTCCTTCTCTGGTGTCGCTGCTTCCTAGAATCGTCACGCGGTCGTGATCTACGGTTTAATAGCGCATGCTAATTTGCGCTGCTAAAGGAAAAATCGGATGTTCCAAGGTAAAGATCCTTTACACAACACGAGAAGCGAATGTTACAAAATTTACAAAAATTTGCAATACCGACAACGATTCCTCGAAATTTTTGTAAACTTGGCAAAAGGACAAAAGAATATTTAAATAAAACAACTGAAATTGCATAAATAACCTTCAAAGCTCTGACCAAGTACAATAAATAACACCCCCCGGAAAGTTTACACTATGACTGAACGAATGAACGAACGAACGAACGAACGAACGAACGAACGAACGAACGAACGAACGAACGAACGAACGAACGAACGAACGAACGAACGAACGAACGAACGAACGAACGAACGAACGAACGAACGAACGAACGAACGAACGAACGAACGAACGAACGAATGTACAAGTCGCTCGGAAGAGCGCTAACTCGCTGGGGCTATAGAACATGTCCCCTGTTGCCAAATTGCGGTATTCCAAGGACACGTTTGGTACTGCTACCATAGCAGACGGTTTATTGGGGTACGAGTTTGTTCGGAAACAAATATGCTTCCTTAAAATTAATTAATGTTGGACTCTCAGGACCGACTATCTCTGGTTTTATCCATCCAAGTGACCCAACAAGGATAAAAATACCATCGTTCGAATCAGCTTACGAAATTGTACTTACGGATGCCAAATTCATTACTAAGCAGCACTATTCTCGCAATTTATGGCCCTTGAAACTCAAGCAAAATTGTATTGTTGAAAAATAGCTCAGAATTATTATTTAACTTATAAAATAAAATTAAGTTTGATCCTTAATAACTTTCGTATCGTTGGTTTTCTCTCAATGAAGTCGCCTTACTTTTTTATTTATTTTGATGGTATTTTGATCCAACAATAGTTTACTTTGAAGGTTTTAAAGCGAAGTTTTAATCAAGCGTACAGAACAACTGCCGGCAGACAGGCGGAATGTAGCGTACTATAAAATATAACCTTTACTTTTAGCACAGCTTGCAGGCGGAAACGCCGGAAAGTTTTATTTGTAAAGCACCGTATTTTAGTACTGTGTCTGGTTATTAGTCTTTTATTGCAAAAGCAAAGCTACCACTTAGCAGTTAGCATTCTTATATCGAGTTTATATTTCATACCATTGTTCCTGTGCATCGGTGTCTTTGTATTTATGTCTTTTCTGGGCTATAAGATGTCGTTTTGACCGCTTAATAGGATTTATTTGGCATTAATACATCTCCAAATTAATTATTTTTGTCGTTGAATCCTCAATATCGTGAAAAAGCAGTTTAAAAGAATGTATACATACAGTATTCATACTGGTTAAAATAAACAGCATATTTGGCTTTTTTAGTAAAATTCTAGAATTTTTATCAAAAACTTAGGGTATTTATATAATTTGGGTAAAAATTGATAGGAGCCTTCTGGATGATTTGGGTAAAAATTAGGTAGCTCATTAGGTAGCACACATCTATATTGTCGCATCAATCGGAGAAAAATGCGAACCGAAACCTATACTCGCCAGAGCACAGGGTGGCCCTGCGAGTAATGAATGACTGGTTCTTTTGAATTTTCCCCACTCGTCACAATACTGTAAAATTTCGAAGAAACTTTACACTAAAAATGGCATGAATGTTCATCAATGTGCGATAATTTTTGTCTCATTTACTATTGATGGAAAGTGCACACATTTATTATTTGGTTATGGGGGGGTGATTTGTTCGTTAAAATTAATCACTTACCAAACGATGGGAAGGACATTATGATAAGTCCTGCAGCCCACAGTCCTCGAGTGACAGCTCTATTATTTCTTTCCCATTTTTTTTTCAACTTGCATTATGGAAAATACATGTGGAGCGTATATAATTATCTTTATTCACAGAGACGTTTAGAGTTTTTTCAATTTATTCAAGTTCTGAGGTATATAACATTGGAAGCCGGTCTTGAGAAAGTCATGCAGAAATAGCTTTTGAAGAAAAGATACAAAAATTATAACCACGATTGCAATGTGTCCCTATGTAATATATAGCTATCGATGAAATACCATGTTTTGGTCATTGTGGAAAAGCGAGTAGTGCTTTTCGCAATTCACAAGCGCTGCGATGTTCATCGATTTAAATATAATAATCAGAATATTTCATTGGCCGATTGGAAATACGAACTTTATATAATTGGTTTTGCCATTGTCTCGCACTCACTCGCTTCGCTCACTCGTGAGGGATATTGTAAATTTCAAATATAAAATTCGTATCTCCGCACGGTCATATTACATCCTCTATATAAATATGTGATAGATACACGCTTGTTTATTTATTTAGCTTTGCCAACTAGAGCATGGTCACCACAATAGCATATGCCAATTATACCTAACCCACCCTGTCAACTTTTCCTGTCGGAGGAAACCGGAGTACCCGGAGAAAACCCACGACTTTCGGCAGAGCGTTGCAGAGCGTTGATTTTTGCTCTCTTTACATGAGGACTGGGTTCGAGACGCGTTGAGGAAGTTCTCACTGAGACTTGAACCTGCGGCCTTCGAGGTGAAAGGAAATTGAGTGCGCTAACAACTTAATGCATAAATAAAAGCAGTGGTGATCACATTGGTGTCAGCACCACCACAAACCTAGTGTAATCGCTAATGAGATCAAACGAACATGGCTACATTGCTTTTAATTATATTGTGTTTAAAACGTTGTAAGACACATTAGCAGATATAGGGAAGCTGTGTCTTTCAAACTATATAGCTAAACCGATACAGCTGGTTGATAATATAGAAAAGTTATCCTATTTACAAAAATATTGTGGCTTCAAAATGAGCTCACTGAATTCAAAACGATATAGTATTCAGTCGTAGTTTACAGATCATTGTATATGGGCCAACAACCTTTTCGGTTAATAATTCTTAGATAGTTTTCACAAGTTTCTCCACTCACCGGTGCGAACTTTCTCGATCAAATCTAACTTTTGGATTTCCTTTAAGCAGCCAGCCAATTTTTCACGTGAGAAACCTTCCCTGTTGTTGAAAATGGCTAAAATTTTCTCTGCACGAGAACAATTATCATGGTATACGAGGCTATATCGAATGTTATCTCTTTCTTCTCTGGATATATCCATAAGACCAGCGAGGTGGTCCCACTCAACCACAATGCGTCTGCTAAGTCTGGACATTTCACGTGGGGAGAGAGGTGTGTGTAGTAAATCTTCTTCAGGTCGCGACGGTAGTGTTTCTACTTCTTCGCTTCCATTCTGTTTAGAAAAAACAATATTTCATTGCTTGGTTACCATTATTAAAAACAAAAACCCATCTGGTTTGAAATCGTGCAAATAGGACGGGAAATCGTGATTGGAAATTCTCGTTCGCCATCGGAATTATGCATATACCATTTCCTCACCAGAACTCATAGATAATTCAAGTAGGGATACAACGATATTGCAAAGTTTCAAATTGAGAAAGACACTGCAAGTGTATGGGGGCTTAAAGTGGAAAACGCGGAGTCCCATTAAATTATTATCTCTTTCATATTGTATTATCGACTTCCTATTGGCTACGAGGAGGTGCGTTCAATCTCGAACCCACCTGCTGACGTATGTTCAGGAAGGGGCGTGGGCAGGGGGGGTGGGGGGTTCGAGATCGATGTTTCGGCGGCGGTCATTATGAAGCAATTTGAACAAATTTCAGACGAAGATTTAAATAAAAAATATATTAACTCTTTTTAATTGTTTTATAATTTATTTTTTTTGATGAAAATGGAATATTTATTTTATTTTTATTTATTTGCCATGTAAGTATACATACAATTCTGAACATTATAGACTATAACTAAAATTATCGACACACACTATATACATACATTATAACATTATCACATTACAGACCCGCTCCATTTTAAGACATTTAGGACGTTTTACGACTGGAGGTATGCAAAATGAAAACATTCAAAATCTTCTAAATTTGTCAGAGTATAGGTCTAGGTAAACTATTAATAGAAATATAACTTTAAGTTCGATCAGATTTTTTTTTAGGGAAACGGCTATTTTATTTTTTTATTTTCACGTCTCTCAGACTGGTTTTACAGGAGACACACCACAGGTCATTTACAGATCGCTTAAAATTTGAAAAAAAGATTCATCACAAGCATTTATTAATCGTTTCAAAGAGGAAGTATTTCTATACAATTTATAAAATTTGGGTTTAAAGTAAATATTTGAGCGATTTTTGATTTTTTACTTAATTTACCGAATTTTTCGAGACCAAAAAATTGTTAAATTTAGAGTGGAAAATCGTTCATGGGACCTACGGTTTGACGTTTAAAGCCATATCAATGCAAAATAGCAACATTTCTTCTTCAGTTTAGTCGACAAAAATTTTTGGGCTATTGAATCTACGGTTTTTGAGAACGCCAAACGCAAGTGGCCTCGAAGCTAAAAATAGCTTTTCAAGTTACAATATCTAAATGCAATTAATCTATGACAACCGAAAGTAAAAATATTTAATCAACTTCCCGTAAAAATTGTTTGCTTTAACTGAGGTCTGACTATATTCAATAACATTGTGCAGTGATTCCTGATAATTTTACGTGAAATTAATCTTAAACATGCTGTAAACTCCGTAATGAAAACAAACGCTTTGTTTACATTTTGAACTGCTATATTTGTAAAATATGATATATTATATTATACTGAATATCTAACACTTCCCGGGTTCGCTGCTATACTTGTAAATAGTACATAAACTCTACGTTTGAATTCAAACAAATTTGAGCAATGTTTATAGCTGCGGGTCCCCCTTTGTTATGAGCAGAACTGATGCGCAGAACGGATTTTACAACATCTTTAACCTCTAGCAATATTTTTAAATGACGATGCTGCCTGATGCTGATCGAATTGTACATTGTACGCCGATAAACATACTATTCTTTTTTATATGGACAATGGTGTTTACTGGAAACTAAAACACTCGTAGAACTCATATGCCACTACATCCGGGATCATGCAGATGCGGGTATTTTCCGTATTTCACGCTTGCGAGTGACATACGAACTGCGAAGTTCGAAAATTTCCCGCCATTTTCATTGTTGTTGTTTTGAAAATACAAATGGTTTTTGGTTCGCATATATACGTACCCAACCAGGCTTCAAAAGTTACTTAATGTGCAAGAGAAAACTGTTTGACTAATTTGTTTTAAATCCTATATGGAACATTCAAAACCACTATTTTGGGATTTGAAAATCTTGAACATCTACAAATTCAATAATTATTTATGTAGCTTATTCATGTATCGTCGCAATTATTGTCAAAATTTGCCTGTCTTTTATAATGATTACCTTCAAACAAAATAACGATTTACACAACTATATATAATACGCGAAATTCTACCAAGTTACATGTGAGTTATAAAAGAACAAACTACTGCATATATACTGTATTTAACAAAGGAATTTCTTTATGGAATTTTCTTGATGACGAACTTAAAAATACTAAAATATATTTTTCTTTTAAGAAAAAAGCAAAATCCCTTTACTTATTATCTAATTAATGTAAAAAAAATATAAAAACATTAGCATTAGCCTTAGGAACACTAATGATAGTAATGTACTATTTTATTTCTTAGTATTTTTTTAGCCTTCAATTTGTTGTAAATAGTTTCTGCGTGCTGGTACATAATGTCTTCTTTCATAGTCTTTTATCACTGGAATACTAAAACTAGCTAGGGGCCTTACTACAAAAGTCCAACAGGATTCCAAAGGTCCCTAGCCCATTATACTAGTGTAATTATTTATATTACTACTTGTAAATATTTTGTGGGCAAAAAAAATTAAATAAATCAATAAAAATAGAAATAAAACAAACTTAACGTTGGAAATAAAACGAAAACATTTAAAAGATATCTTAATTGAGATAAGAAAGATTTGTCCCCGAGTCGAAGGCGCGAAGCGCCGTGCGAGGGTACTAATTCCCCCCGGCTATTTACACCCTGGGAAACGAAAGCATTAGCCAAGTCTAAAGTTCATCAAATATCGCGGGCGTGACCAACGAACTTGAGTGGGTGGTCATCCTCACTGATCTAAAAAATATAGCGGACTGTCATGGATAGCGAACACTGATTGGTCAAATTTAAAATTTGTTGTTGTATGACAAATGACGATTTCAACTGACAGATACTTCATGAAAATAATTTGCTTTTTGCACTACAGTATTTTGTACGTTTGCAAAAACTTTGACAGGTTTCAAAGCAATTTGTTCTATAAAAAGTTTAACAAAACAATTACGGTATCAAATACCAATTGAAAAGATATGGAGCCAAATGAAGAGCGGCAAGGAAACGACAAGAAAGCCGAGCGTCTAGCGAAAAGGAGGGAGCGAAGACGACAACGTTTGCTCGAGGAGACTGCTGAGGAAAGAGAAGCTCGCCTGGGAAAGCGTAGAGAAGCATGGAAAAAAAGACTGCTGAAGCGAAAGGTATTAAAGCAAAGGCTTGTCTTCACAACGCTATGTACCAATGATACTGTAGCTATATATACAAGTTGAAGTATGATATTCGACCCTCTATATTCGACTATTTCTTCACAATTTTCCAATAAAGAGTTTGTCATGACACGCTCAAGTCAGTATAACCAGACTGTATTTTATTTATATCAGTTATCACAGCCACAGGCAATTTTATGCTGTCAAATACCGTCGGTTGCAACTAAGGGTGAACAGTTGCAGATAAAACATTCTCTATTCTCATTAAAAAGCCTGTAAAGGGTTCCAGTAGGTCTCTAGCCCAACACGTTCAGACCACACAAAGTTTTGTTATTTAATATTGTACACATGGGAAATAACAATTAAGTGTT
This sequence comes from Paramuricea clavata, assembly GCA_902702795.2. NCBI lineage: Eukaryota > Metazoa > Cnidaria > Anthozoa > Malacalcyonacea > Plexauridae > Paramuricea > Paramuricea clavata. Next base: position 12,689 of record CACRXK020004688.1, on the reverse strand, counting down.
GTTGGTCTTGACAAACATTGAAGATTCTAATCACGCGAATGTTTTTATGAGCAACTGTTCATCGTTAGTTGCAAGCGACGGTACAACATACTAAGAACATTTCCCGAGTGTGACCGAATGTGCAACGATATATTTTTCAAAATTGTTATCAATTCCTAAAATTTGTTTATAGTAAAACGGCCTGCTCAGCACTCACTACTCACGATGATTTCATTTAGAAATGCAGTTACCAGGAAAGGAACTGATTCTAAAATATGTAAATTTAAAAGCATTGGCTAACAGAATAAAGCGATGTGAAGACAAGGTATAAACTTTTATAGTTGCTATTTGTTATAAAATCCTATAAATGAACAGATTCAACAATAATTTTGTCTCGAATTTGCATATTCTATGCTGCATGTTTATATTTTATTTTTATAGTATAAAAATAAAATTGTAATAGTATGAAATAAAATGCATTTCTGTTTATTGACCAGTACTTATTTAATGTCTTCTTCATCCAGTGGTCAGAGTAAATTTCTACTTCTAGCAAGTAAATATTTGACAAGCAGTCTGGAATAAGCACCGGAATAAGTACAAAAAGCCATTTTATAGTAGCAATATGAAAAGTTTTTTCTTTTTCCATGACTTTTCATGCATCAGTCAAATCCAAGTGTGCCCATCTTCCTCGCCGAGCCATTTTCCTGTAAAGCACATCCCTGGGATTGGGCATTTTCACTCGAACCTTAGCTTAGCCCCGGCGGGGAATTTGAAATTAAGGATTTGGAGGTTTTGCGAACACTGATAACTTGATAATAATATAAAACAAAACACTTCTATCTGCAACTTTTACAATTACTGATAACTTGATAATAATTTAAACCAGTCAAGTTGTAGTTTCAATAGAGAATAATACATGGGTGCGCGGAAATACCAGATTTATTTCGAGTGTTAAACAAGATATCTCACAAGTGAGCGCAGCGAACGAGTAAGATGTCATGTTCAACACGAAAAATAAATCTGGTATTTCCAACCACCCATGTATTTTTCTGTTTATTATATAAAGGACAATCTTTGTAAGCGATAATTTTTACAGAAAAGCGATAATTGAAAAGCGATAATTTTCACATGTGAGATTATCATGAATAATTTCACATGTGAGATTATCATTTTTATCAGTGCTCGAAATCTCTATAAAACACTATATATTTTATATAATAAAAATTCATAAATTTGAACCACGCTAGAGGATGACAACAGCAAAATGCTCTAGAGTATGATGCACAATGTTTTTGGAGGTGAAACACATGAACAATAAATCAGAGAGTGTTTGCTGGAAACTCAGGCGCAAAAAAATACCTGTGGTTCCGATTTCATATCGTGAAAAAATTAGGGTCGGTACGTCGGAAATAAATTTTTTTTTTGAATATTTTTTTCATAGTTTTGCCGGTTTTTTTGCTGGGCGATTTGCAGTAGAGTCCCGACATCAATACTAACTAGAGGTGCGTATTTCCTATGGACGAATTGAGGCAATTTGGTTCAATAATTATTGTGACTGTAACATACGCCATTTTGGCACGCTGTATGAGCAGCCCGCAACCACCTGGTGAAATAGGGTTGCACGGTCAATCGCACGGTCAATCAATTGGTAACCCCCCCCCCCCTATCTAACCTTACACACCTCCTGAGACGAAGTGCTCGCAACGGCACTGAGTATACATCTTTTGAAAACAGGCGAAGGGTTATTGCATGCATGTATTTCTAGTTCTAGTTTTATGTCTGCACTATAATTTTAAAAAAATATCGCTTTTATACTGGTCTTTCGCGCGCTTTAATATTTACATGTCGTGTTAGCGTGTATTTTTGTCACTATGAACAAGTCCATGATCCGGTTGTATGAAAGGTGGATAAGTTATCCAGTGAATAATTCCTATACAATGGATAAATCTCCTATCCAATGTATAACTATCTGCCGAATAAAAATGCGTTGTACGAACCACGGATAGCAGGGTGTATAGGTATCCGTCGGATAACCTTAATTTTAACAGGGGAAAACCGGATTTTCCTGAAATTTCTTATCTCTACGTCAGTTGTTGCTAGGTACATGTAAACTTTTGTTGCAGTATTTTCGTAGAACTTGTGAATTCCACTAACCATTGAACTATCAACTTGCAATATTTAAGTTTATATTTGGAGTTTTTCTCGTCCAATTGTTGCAATGCTTCGTTTTCCCACAGTGAAGAGTTTGAAACTATTAAGAGTTTCTATTAAGAGTTTAATAGAAACTACAACAGTCGACTTTAATAAACCTCGTTCAATCAGATAAGTTTTCGTTATATTTACCATAGCTTAATTCGATTCGTATAATAGTATTAACGCGTTGCCTTTCAGTCATTTTGATGACGAAAGTTTTCAATTAGTTATGTACGAAATGTTACACGGTCCGGTGAATTTCGATTCCGATAGACTTTCCTGTTTAAAACTAAACCCGTTATCTTTAGATAATTATAAAGGTTTATCGTTATCGAACAATTTAGATCCCGATTCAAATTTCTTTTCAGATGTATTTAATTGTGATTTTTATACCGAGAATACTTTTAATGATATGTTGCAAGATAATTTGTATAATTGTGAAAATTTATCTTTAATTCATTTTAATATACGAAGTATTGGTCGCAATTTTGAGAATCTAACAACTCTACTCCATTCGATTAACAATAAATTTTCTTTCATTGGTGTTTCTGAAAAATGGCTTTGAGATTCATCGCACTCAGTTGACATGAATGGATATAATTTTTGCACAACTACCGTTCTGATAGACCTGGGGGCGGTGTTGGATTGTACTTGTGATCTGATTTACAATACAAATTTCGTAACGATCTAGGTTTTCCTGAGCATGCAGTCATGTGTTGAGTCTTTGTTTATAGAAATAGTTATTAGCAAAGGGAAAATATTATCGTGGGTATTGTTTATAGGCCACCTAATCAAATTGTTGGCGATTTTATATCTAATCTTAATACACTTTTGGGAAAAATTTCTAAAGAAAACAAAACATGCTATTTGATGGATGACTTTAATTTAAATCTCTTGAACAATCACTGTCCTGAATCTACTGGTGAATTCTTAGATATAATGTATTCTCATATGTTTTTACCTTTAATTACCCTTCCACCAATAATAACATCACACACTGCTACTCTTATTGATAACATATTTGCCAATCACCCAGATAACTATTCTCTTAGCGGCCTGTTGCTCTCAGACATCTCTGATCATTTGCCGATATTTTGTATAACTCGCGAACAATTTTCTGTGACGGACGATGATGCATACTTTGTCTTTCGTGACAAAAGTGTAGCAAATGTGTCCGATTTCGCCAGGAATTAAGTGAAATTAATTGGTATGACCTGGAAGGGTTCTGTAATCCAGAACACGCTTATGATATTTTTTTAAATAAATATCATGAAATTTATAACAATTGTTTTCCATGTAAACGAGTTAAAAATGAAAAATGTACTATGAGTAAACCATGGCTGTCAAGGGGATTTATTAAATCTATAAAGCGAAAGAGTAAATTATATAAGCGATATATTTAAATGTTCCAAATTATGTTAATGAAGTATCTTACAAAAAATACAAAAACAAATTAAACCATTCTTTGAGAATTGCCAAACGGAATTATTATGACAAACAATTAGATTATTTTAAGACGAATACTAAAAACACATGGAAGATTTTGAATGAAGTTATTAATAAAAAGAAACGTGTTAGTAAATTATCGTCGACATTTATTTTTGATAATCAGGAAATATCCTGTCCATTTATACAATTGCTAATCATTTTTGTGATTATTTTACTAACATAGGGCCTAATTTAGCTAAAAAGTTACCGGAATCAGTAGTTTCTCATCGTTCTTATCTCTCTCATAACTACCCCAACTCCATATATTTTAACGCTGCAACAACACGAGAAGTATCTGAAATAGTTAATTCTTTGCGTCCGGGCACAGCGGCAGGCTATGACAAGATCCAAATGTTTGCTGTTAAAGTTCTATTGACCTTATTTCTGAACCTTTAACTCATATAATCAATCTTTCTATTTCAACTGGCGTTGTCCCGGATAAGATGAAAATTGCTCGTGTCATACCGTTATTTAAATCATAGACATTTCCAAAACTATAGACCTATTTCAGTTTTGCCTATTTTTTCCAAATTATTGGAAAGAATTGTATATAATCGCATAATACATTATTTTGACAAATTTGATATTATATCTGACCATCAGTACGGCTTTAGAAAAAATCACTCAACTTCACAAGCGTTATTGCAATTGTATAACAAAATTTCCGCAGCAATCGATCGGAAATTTGACACCGTGAATCATGACATTTTGTTTCATAAACTTAAACACTATGGTATCAGAGGAAGGGCTCTTGATTGGATGAAAACTATTTTCACAATCGATTGCAATTTTTCAGTAAAATTGACACATTATCAACCTTTAACACTATTCGGTGTGGAGTACCACAAGGTTCTATCCTTGGTCACTTCTTTTTTTATTATATATCAATGATCTATGTGATGTTACAATTGTACATGAATTTATTCTGTTTGCTGATGACACGAATCTATTTTATTCCCATAAAAACCAATCTTCCTTAGCTAATGTAATTAATCGTGAAATTGATAAGTTATCTGGGTGGTTTAGGGCAAATAAATTATCAATAAATATAAAGAAATCTAATTATATGCTATTTAAACCCAGACAAAAAAAGATTAAACTTTGAGTTACCTATATAATTAAATGGTGACAAAATTGCTATGGTTAAAGAGGTTGTATTCATAGGCGTTATCCTTGATGGGCATATATCTTGGAAGCCTCACACCTCCCATGTAGCCAGGAAAATATCTAAATCAATAGGTATTATATATAAGGCAAGTTTTTGTCTCTCAAATATAAACTATTCTCTTGTATATCCTTACATTCAATATTGTATAATTGTTTGGGGTTCAACATATCAAACCAATTTAAATCGTATTGTATTGCTTCAAAAGCGTGTTATAAGAGTTGTCAATAAAGACAAATTTGATGCTCATACTGAGCCAATCTTTAATGATTTAAAGATATTGAAAGTGGAGAAAATTTACAAATATCACCTTGGTAAATTCATGTACTTGTATCAAAATAATTGACTTCCAAAAGTTTTTGACGGTTTCTTTTCTCTGTTCGGTCAAGTTAATAATTATCATACACGTAATGCTACAATCCTGGTCAAAAATATTGGCGCACTTGACACTGACTGTGCGAAATTTGACTCCCACATCAATAACAAGCATAGCAACCCTTCCTTTCCTCCGTTCAATGTTGTGTGTAGTGTGTTATACGTCCAAGGTGTTACACAACATTGATTAGGGGGATAGGGGGTGTTTGGGCATGAAATCTTGCATAAAATGGGCAATTATGTATATGGTAATCAGAAATTAAGTAAAGGTTATGCTATTTCGACTAAGTGCGCCAAGGATTTTTGACCAGGATTGTCTGAATGTGCATTATCTTACAATTTTATTTTTATTTCATAAAAATACATTCGCCTTAATCCTTGAATCGTTGTGAACCTTTAATATTGTTTTGCGTGTTAATAACGTGCGTCTAAATAAATAATAAACATTTATAATATAATAATAATAAAATATAATAATAATAACATATTAAAGTACGCTATTTGATACATGTATCCTTTTCTTGTATTTTCACTTTAATCGTACTTAATCTAACAACAATATGGGCGTGTGCACACCTTCAAAAATACAATCAGATGGAAACAAGTATTTAAGCGGTAATTTGTGGTCTTGTATATATTTCACAATTACATTTGACAACTGAATACCATGTGGACATTGCTTTGCTACTAAGTCTATTTTAGATAACAAGTTATAATTAAATCGCATTAGTCATTGACGTAATAAGCACTTAATTACAACCTATAATGTTTCACGCCCAGATATGCATAACATAAAGTCATAGGTCCACACATTACTCCATCAAAAAAATCATTGTAAATCTATTAAATTTTAATATTTGCAAATAGTATAACGATATTTGATAATGATATTTAATAGTCAACTTATTTGCTTCGAAATAAATAAATTATAACAATTTGTTATATAGCTAGGGGGAAAGTCAATCCGTGATTGGTTCATTTGTGGTCACATGACCCTAATTAAATGCAATGTTTCCTTCAGGGCAATAAGTAAACAATTATTGCCCTCCCGAAAACAAAATGGCGGCTTTGAACTTGCAAGTTTATAAATGTTTTCTCAAGTTTATTTGAAGACTACAGAATCGAAAGAGACGAAAAATACACAGCAGGCAACAGGAAATGCTGTGGAAATACTTTAGGCATGTTTTTAAATTTTAATATTGCTTACTTTGTATTGTTTTTATCACAAAATACAATTGTTGTATGAATATATATATTTTTTTATTTCGTCGCTATATAACAAAACACTTAATGTCTGTTCTCTCGGGAAATAGTTAGTTTTGTTTTCCCTCGAAACTCAATGTTTCCCTCGACTTCGTCTCGGGAAACATTGAGTCTCTCGGAAAACAAAACTAACTATTTCCCTCGCGAGCAGACATTAAGTGTATAATATTGCATGATTTTGAACAGTGCTCCCCATTTTCCTAAAGAATTCAGAGAGATAGTGAAGGAATTTAAGCTAGGTTTGTGGAGTACTGATTTAATTTAGCAGTAACGATTTAAATTAAATAAGATTTTAAAATGAATAAATGCATTTATTCAAGTAATGCAAACCACTTTGTGTATTCGAAAGCAAATAATTAGGAAATATCAAGGGAACACTGTTTGTAATTTTGCGTTGCTGCACCATTGGAGTCACTCTGTGAAGATGTGTAATTGTACTTAGCATTTAAACTACTTGCTGACAGCAAGCTAATTGCCTATTTGAGAAAATGGCTACACCTATTTTGATCTATACTGCCCTTACTCTACCTTGAATTACTATATGTAACAGTAGAAGATAGAACTCCTAGTACTTTATGCCATTTCCTCTTACTTTAAGAACAGCATCTACTCGACTTGACAGGCTTGAAATAGTACGATAGATTACATCAGTTGACAGATTTTCCAAGGATTCTAAAACCAGCGCTGAAAAGTCTTGGAACGTTTCTTACGTTATATTATCTTCAATTGCTTTATTCTCGAGACTTTTCTTTACCAAGTGAAAGTGATTTTCAATCGGATTCAGGTCAGGCGATCTAGCCGGAATCTTGTGAAATTCAGCCTCGATTTTTTCCATTGCTTTTCGCGCTGCTTTACTCGTTTGCGACGGGTCATTATCCATGAGAAACAGGCGACGATCGTTTTTTACGTCCGCACTTTGCAAAACAAGTATTATAACGCTTTCCAATGAGCTCTGCAAAGAAATTGCCATTCATTTTCTCATAGGGAACTTTGAGAACCACACCTTTCACATAAGCTATAGCGGCAATTACGATCGCTCGTCAACTTTTCATGGGCGATCCTTAAGTTGTTGCCTTTTAACGGTTTAGATCTCAGTGCAGCTGGTTGTTGGTCTTCCCTCTATACTCTTGCTACTGATAAAGGGCTTATATGTCATTTTCTCGCGATCTTCCTATTCGAAAAACCCGATTCCTTTCTATAATAAAGTACCAAAGCCCTTGTCCTTGCTGTGTTTTCTCTTCTGTAAATCATCCTTAAATGAATCTAATTATCTAAATGCATATTATTCAATTTCATTTTGTAGCCAGCCTCATTTTATATACACGGAATTATCATGATTCATAGTAACACCAACGTACCCCCAAATATGCGTAATAATTATCAACATTACGACGCGCTCGCTATGTTTTCAATAACTCCCAACGAAATCATCTAGAACACGGACCCAATATACGTAGAAAACACCTCTGAGTCAAAATTATATATGTACATAAATTTTAGTTTTATTTTTATATTCGGACAGTAGCTCGTACCTGCTTCCCTTCTGTAGGACTAATATTAGAAAATTCTCTGTTATTTACCAGGCTCCAAATTTTTTTAATACTCTACGACAAGATATTCGTCAAGAGTCAACCGTCACTTCGTTTCAAAATAAATTAAGAAAATACCTGTGTTAAGAAAATACCGCCCGATATGTAACCTGTAATTAGTCTTGTTTGCTATGTTTTCTTTGTAATCACTCACGAACAGTATTATATATTTACACTATATTATTATGAACTATATTATTACGAACAGTGTTATTTATATTATATTATACTGTAACCCAATTTTGTTATTGCACACTAATCTCGACAACTGATTTTGACGTCATGACTCGTGCCAGTTTCCTTGGCCGAGTTATAACGATGCACCTTGAATCAAAATATAGAAGAAATTTGGATTTCTGTCAGTCGGTAATTGCTCGTAAATCGCCGTAAAGCTCTCGCTCTGTACCTTCCGCCATGATGAAAAATATAAAAAACGATAATTTCTTCACAAATAAACGACAATAATTTCGTTAGAAAATTATTTTTTGCAGGTACGTTTTAGCCAATTAACAGTATACCGATTACGGTGTTGACAATAATGTTTACTTATTAGTAATAAATTTATATTGACCGTTTAAATATCATGACAGAATGATGCAGGCATGTTCAATGTTTGCAAATGTTGTTATGATTTGCGAAGAAAAACGTGAAAATGATTGAAGACTTGATATTAAGTGTCTGCTCACACGCACAGGATACAGCATATAACTGTTAACTCAACGACGAAGGGAAACATCGAAATGACGTATAGTGTTGTATAGTGTCGTATAGTCTTGTATAACGTTGCATAGTGTCGTACAGTGTCGTATAGCCTTATATATTGTTGTATAGTCTTGTATGGTGCCGTATAGTCTTACATAGTGTTGTATAGTCTTGTATACTGTTGTATAATGTTGCATAGTGTCATTTAGTGTCGTTTGGCCTTATATAGTTATAGTGTTTTATAGTCTTGTATAATATTGTATGGTGTTGTATAGCTTTATATATTGTTGTACAGTCTTGTGTAACGTTGTATAGCGTTGTATAGTGTCGTATAGCCTTATATAGTGTTGTATAGTTTTGTATAACTTTGTTTAGTTCATATTTGTGCGGATATCTATTGTTCTCAATAGGGTTTTATTTGGGTAAGAATCTAAAAGCAAGGGGAGGGATTTGATATCTCCACAGGGAATAGCGGGGTTGATGAATAGAATTGAATGCCTAATTCAAAATGCAAGGTATCTAACTCCATAGTGACCCCTTTTGGAGGTCACTATGGAGTTAGATACCTTGAATTTTTAACCAAACTCAAACCCCACATCTCCTTTTCGACTAGAAAACGCTGCACGTCTCTGAGTCGAGAAAGAGACAACAGCCGTGTACCTCAAAGCCCGTCAAACTCTACCTTTGGGTAGAATATTTATCATTCGGTGCACGAGGACATAGAATAAAGATCCATATAGAAGGGCCACTTACGTCGGAAGCTTTGAAGTTTCTGTCCTCGCGCATGTCGCATTACGCATGTTGGCCGCCATTTTCCTAGCCAGTCAATGACATTTTCTGGCCAATAAACACGCTGTACTGGCTGGCTGCTCCGCCTTCTGGCCAGTAAACTGCATATTTTTGCATAAAAAAATGCGGACACGTTGCACCGCTGAGTGGCCCTTCTGTTACTGATCTTTATTCTGTGACGAGGACTAGCTGAACCGACCATCAAACTTGCTTGTGCAAGGAATTTATACAGTAATATCTGCTCTTTCGCTTGTGGGAAGCGAAATGATATACTACGCATGCTCAACCACATTAAAGCGTGTTTAATGCGCATGTTCAACCTTATTTCGTCCCACAACCTCCCAAGGACAATAGAAAATGGTCGGTCTTTCATTGAAATTCAAGCCTCGGCGCTGCACCCCTCGGTCTTGAAATTCAATGAAAGACCTCCCATTTGTTTTTTATCCTGCAAATAAAACCCTGTTGAGAACAACTTGAGAATCTCTGCTTCGACAAACCCGTACAAATCTTCGTTAGCTCTTCTCGGTTGTATGAGCTATTTCAAACATATTTCATCGTAATTGTGGTTGGTGAACGAATATTTAATCACTTCTCATTGATAGTATACTGTAGTGCGACACGAGAATTGATGCATATCAAAATAGCCCTGTTTGTTTTTATTACAACCATGGTAATTCAAACTCATTTAAAGAACAATACATATCATAAAGTAAATTTCATTGTGGGTCAATCCTTACAAATATGAACTAAGTTAGTTAGATACCTCAAACGTCGGCTCTTAGTCAGATAAATCCCTCGGGTTTGTATCTGACTAAGAGCCTCCGTTTTCGGTATCTAACTCTTACATAGTGTTGTATAGTACTGTATACAACACTATGTAAGAGTTAGATACCGAATTATTGTATAGTGTCGTATAGTGTTGTATAGTCTTGTATAATGTCGTATAGTCTTATATTATTAACATTGTATAGTATCGTATAACCTTATATAGTGTCGTATAGTGTCGCATAACGTTGTGTAGTGTTGTATAGTCTTCTTTAGTGCAAAATATAGTGTCATGTATAATCTTGTATAGCGTCATAATTTTTATAGTTTTGTATAACGTTGTATAGTGTTGTATAGTGTCGTATAACCTCATATATTGTTGCATGGTTTGTATAACGTTGTATAGTGTTTTTTAGTGTTGTATATCCTTTATATATTGTTATATAGTCTTGTATAACACTATATAGTGTTTTATAGTGTCGCATAGCCTTGTATATTATTGTGTAGTGTCGCGGTATAGTGTTGTATATACACTGTTAATTCTAGGGAGTAATTTTAACTCCACCGTAAGAGTTGAAATAACTCCCTTTTGGAGAGTAAAAAAATTAGAGTATATTTCACTCCAAAACGAGAGTTCAAACTACTCCACTTCAGTTCACATTAAAATTCTGAACTTAATCAAGTGTGGAAGTGGGATTTGTAACCGATGTGACCAGGGGCTCTTCCTTCTCGCCTATCGTTTCTTTCGCCTCGCAAAGAGCCTCTGGAACCAGGGCAATCTATGCATTTGCAGATGATTAACTTAAATCCAGATCGTATCTTACACTTATGAATTTGCTATTCCTGCAAACTTGATTTATTTTAGCCTTTGATTAGTCATCCAATCATGCGCCTCTTTTAACATCACGTGACAATACGAACCCAATACGCATCGCGCGCGCCATATTCAATCTTTTCTCCCTCGTGTTCACCAAAGCAAGGCTGGAAATATGTGCTTAATGCGTTTTGCCGTTTTAAAACATTAAATTTGAGCTTCATTCTCTCCGTTTTGTCAAATATATTCAAGAAACAGTATACAAAGAAGAAATGGATTCAGATTTAGAGGTACTGTGAAGTTTATTTTGTTTTTATGGGAAGGATCGGTGCGGCGGTGCCCGTCTATAAAATATGCCATAATAAAAAATAATTTAGTGATTTAGGGTTGTATTATAACTATGGTATGCCGAAAATATATGATTTCCTTAATATTCTTCTTAATCCAAAGACATTTTATTCGTTTTAAGCAACATCAATGAGCCTAGAATTATCTGAGCGGAGTGTTTTATATTGAGTGCCGGCAGCGGCTAATATGTTCTAGACAAGCTAACAGAAGACGGGGTATCGATCACATATTCACATACTGACATAGCTATAACAACATGTTAAACTTAAAGTATAACAAATCATTTTATGACATTTTCAATGATATATTGCTATGAGAATGAAAGTCTGATTTGCGTTCGTTAAATTTTCAAATCACATGTGCTTCCACATTCAAATTCCCTCTTTACCATGTGAAATTTCCTTAAATACCATGAAATTTCCCTGGAAGCACCGAAATATGTTGAAAATGATGAAAATATGATTTCTACTGCACTGGATTTCTGCAATAGTACAATGTTTATTGTTTATATAAATGTGGATCCAAGTCTGATTGTGATGTCTGGTCACAGTCCTGCTAGTGTTTTATTTGTACCGAAATACCAACCGAGGTGAGATGTGGGGACTGCATGCAATGGCAGCTATTTTACCAAATTAACAGTGTAACAGTCACTTTTTATAGACAAATAATGATTGTTTTTAATATTTTAATAGCTCTGCACAATCGAGTTGCTTCATGGCAGACTATAGTGATGTCTTGCTAAAAGAATTGGTTTCAAAAGGAGGGCAGATTGTCAAATTAAGGATTGCTATACAAAGATATAAAAATCAGGTAAATTATAATTATTGCAATTAAAGGCATCTAATTATGTATTCTTGACTTGCAAGCAATCCTTTGGCAATTAACAGATAATTGAATTTGGGGACCAACATGGCCACCATTCTATAGAAATGAGATTCTCTTGTTGAAATGGGGACCAACATGGCCGGTTACAAGTCCAGAATAAGGAATTGTAAGAGGCCGATTACATGGAGAACTTTCAACCCCGAGGTTGAACTCAGCCCTGTTAACCAGGTTGAAATTTTTTTGCGATTACATGGACGATTTCAACCCCGGGATTGAAACGCTATACTATACTGGTGTAATGTACTCAGGTGAATAAGATGCTTGTGTGATGTTATTCTGAGTGTATATCCACACAGGGCAGGCTTTGGAATACTAGCCCAATGCTCTGCCAACT